>JBCEWC010000113.1:0-64071 GCA_038996855.1 Solanum aculeatissimum
AATTGTGCAACAAAAATATTATCTCTTAAATATTTATATATAATTTAACAAAATATTATGAGGTAGGATGATGTAACTAATCAAAAATCGACAACTTTTGTTCAATAAAATTGACTATTTCTATTAAATTAAATGAGAAATAGATTGATTCAGAGTAGAGACAAGAGACAGAATACTAAAAAATCACAATAAGCATAAATTCGTTCTTTTTAATTTTTTTATCCTTTTAAATCAATTATTAACTGAATTTGAATCTAAATATTTTTCTCGATTAAATAATTACAATCGAACCAATCTCATTCATCATTTTCAATCGATAAACTCTTACAGAGTAAACTTAATTCACAACAGATAGAGTGTGAGTGAGAGCTCGAAGGTGATAGGATGAGAGGTAATCAAAAGGGTGAGAAGTGAGAGTGTTGGATAGGTAAAACAGAAATAATAAACTTGAAATGTTACGTATCGACGAAAACACATTTTTTCTATTTTGATTAGCTAAATTATTTTTCTCATTTTAAACAAACATGTTTTTTATGCACCAGGCACACTTATAATTGTGAATAACTTTGACTTTTTCTTTAGATTTGGATTTTAGATAAAAATACTAAACACGTATCACCATCTACCATAAGTTAAAAAAAACTATTGATTCATAATTTATAATTTATAATTTTTTGCAATAATCTCAAATAATTAAATGATAAATTGAATGTATAATATATAACACTATTATTTTTTCTATGTTGTTTTTATAGATATTCAATGAAAATAATCATATAACTAAAATAATATTTATAACAAATTATGAAACTAAATATGCATAAGTTATTAAAATTAACCATAGTACAAAACAAGGTAGTCCTTGCATAGTTATGAATTAATCGAATTTAATAATCTTGACTTAAATTCTATATTTGTATTAAAAATCTACGAAATAAATATTAAACCTAATAAATTAATTAAAATCGAGTTAAAATTCAAAACTTAAAACGAGGATATTTAAATTTTCAATTCGTCAAATAAAAACTTACCTATCGAAAACTTATTTTTTCAATTTTGGTTAGCTAAATTATTTTTTCTTTTAAAAAAATAGAAAACTATGCACCAAACACACTCGTAATTGTGAATAATTTATTACTTTACTTTTATTTAGATTTGGATTGTGGATAAGAAATATATAAAACTAAAAATAAATTAAAAATAAAAAAATAAAATTATTTTAAAAAAAAACAAGCATCAAAGCCAAGTGTGAAAGAAGTATATTTGGAGGGGAGAGTGGTGAGCACGCAAAAACACTCCTCAAAAGAATCACAAACCAGCTCAAAAATTCTGGCTGATTCTTGAACATGGGTTGCTCTGGATCCAAAGAAAAGGGTACTCTCCTTGTTTAATTTTAATTTTTTTGGGTAATTCTTGATGAAATTATTTGTTTTTACCAATTTTTAGTTACACCCAATTGGTTGTTGAGTTATATGATGTAAGTTTTGCTGTAAAGGGATTTGCATTTGTAGTAAAGATTGTTGCTTTTATTGGTTTTTTTGCTCTTTTCTGGGAATTTAATGGTTCTGTGCTTGTGTTCTTGTTATTCTTGGTGAAAATTAGTTGTCTTTACCAATTTTTAGGTATACCCAATTAATTATTTAGTAAGTTTTGCTGTAAAGGGATTTGTATTTGATGTAAAGTTGGTTGCTTTTATTGTTTTTTGCTCCTTTCTGGGAATTTTATTTGTGCTGGTTCTTGTTATTCTTGTTGAAATTATTTGCTTTTACGAATTTTTAGTTATACCCAATTGGTTATATAGTTGTTTTGGTGTGTGTTTTTATGTTGATTCACATTTCTGTTTGTTGATGGATTTGCATTTGTTGTAAAGTTGGTTGCTGTGCTGTTTAGTTTTGCTTTTCTGGGAAGTTCACTTCCAAGAACTTTGAGGATTCATATCCCGACTAGTTGATGATGTTTGAGAACTACCCTTTTGATGAATTAGGTGTTGGGAGTTATTACTTGTTAGTACTATTTAACTGAAATTGCCCTCATGAGTTAGCTCAGTCAGCAAACGTTGAGGGTCTTGTGTCGCAAGTTCGAGCCTTTCCCCAAAAAAATTACTATTTAAGTGGAGGAGGAACTTCACCTGTGTGTGTTGTTCACATTGTCTGTCCCAAGGCTAGATAAAAGAGGTGGATTGCCAAGAATCAGTCAGAAACAACCTCTCTACCCCATAAAGGTAGGATTAAGGTTGAGTACATCATACTTTCCCCAGGCTGCACTTGTAGGATTACACTGGGTTTGTTATTGTTGTATTATTTAAGTTGAGAAGAGTAGAGGGGCGGGCCTAATCATCCCCGAGTTTTGAAGGCTATAGTTGGCACGAAGGGTTAGCTCAAGACCGATTTTTCAGTTATAAAAAATGAAATTCTGTCTTTAGTAAATAATGTACTTGTTTTATGCTGATAGGTTAGCTTATAGCTGTAGAGATGATGTTGAGTTGCTTATTTGACTAAAGAATCGACAGATCAACTATGCCTC
Source organism: Solanum aculeatissimum (assembly GCA_038996855.1). Taxonomy (NCBI): domain Eukaryota; kingdom Viridiplantae; phylum Streptophyta; class Magnoliopsida; order Solanales; family Solanaceae; genus Solanum; species Solanum aculeatissimum. The sequence goes on from JBCEWC010000113.1 coordinate 2,524, forward strand.
AGTCCGAATCTAGTTGTCATCAACTCTACGAATCCTCCGTATTGACTGCAGAAATGGTGTAAAAGTTAAGCTGGAGAAATCATAATAGAAAATAAAAGTCGCCTTTGCATGAGTTTAGACTGGTGCATGTTTTGATCCGTAACATGTTTCTAGCACTGTTCGTTGCTTGTGCACGGTTGATGCTACTTCTTAGAAATGTGGTGTGAGAGTAGATTGCAAATACCCAATATCTTGTGCTTGTCTTCTATCTGTTTGAGCAGCCTCTGGAAAGAACCAGCTTCTTATCACTGGCGTTTATCAACAGATTGTCCTGCCATGTTGCTTTTTCAGTTTTGAGTCAAGTCTGAAGTAAATGGATATAAGTGGACTGATATTAGGAGTAGAAACCGAATCCACGGAGTGCGTTGGCTGAAGGTCAAGAAGTACCCATAAGCAACAAGTTCAGGTACTTCTCAGAATTTTTGTGTTGAAAAGCATGACCATCTCATCCAAAAGCTTAAGCTGTTAGAGAGAGCAAACTTTTATTTTGGCATAATGCATAAACAAAACACTCAAATTTTGCCTGAGTTGGCAAGTTAGCACTCCAACTTTGAGATCGTACATGTAGATACCTCAACTTGGTATCAACTGGCTATGTCATAGTGTTAGGCTTTGTGAGGTAGAACTCTGGTTGTTAGCCCATCAACAGAGAGATTAGGTTGATTAAAGTTCATTGCAGTTTCAGTTTGGATACTCCTTTACCTAAGTTTGACATCTTAGAATAGAGTCATAATTTTTTAAATCTTGATTTTGTCAGACATCATACCCAAGGTGCCAAATGATCCTTCATATCAGTTGAATGCTTGATTTTTCCACTGAAAACAATCTTGTCAAATAGGATTGAAATTTGCTTAATTTGTGGATAATACAAATGCCAAGAAAAAAATCTCCAATGGAACATGTTATCTGGCTGAGCAGAACTTCTTAAATTGTACTACGATAATATGAACTGCTGGTGCCTGTCTGTAATACTCAAGCTATCAGAGTAAATTGAGTGTATGAGTTCATGCTGTAACTAGCGTGGCCTGAGTCAGACATCCATTTGCCAAGACACAATATGTGCAACGTTTTCGCAAATCTTTCTTCCCTTGATTCGGCAATCTATAATTTCTAAACCTTCTGCGTTAAACTTTCGGCTATGGACTTAGTTGTCTTTTTCTGTTGAAGTTCTTAGTATGCTATATGTTTGATGGTTTTCTACTATTTCTATCCTTTCCTCTTCATTCTCTATATAGTTCTGGTGTTAATGATATGAATTATGATGAGTGCTTTGTTTCTTACAGTAACGTTGTTTGCACTTCATTTTATAACGACTTCGGATTATTTTCCTCCGAGTGAATAATCTTAACAACCTTAAATTATCCTGATTTTGGTTTTCCCTTACAAATGATACTGTATCTACTATCTAGCATGTGTCAATTGTCATACATCTCTGCTGTATTTGTTTTACAGGTGGAGTGAGGTCGTCCTGTCAGTGTTTATTAATTTGCTGATAGTCATTTACTCATGTTGTTTAGCAAACTGATCATTTTATTCTTATCAGTGGTGTCTAGTATCGGATCATTTACGGTGGCATTCTATAGAAGGTTATAATCCTAATCCTAGGAAGACGAATGTTAGATCAATACTTAGGTCACTTGGTCACATCTCTATTATACCCGTCATACCCACCTGTTATCTCAAAGTTTATAGTCTGCGTTTGTTCTTGTTAAGTCCCACATTGGTCGAGGGAATGAGTTGTGGTCTCCTTGGGAAATCCTCCTCTCATGAGGTTGTGTCAAACGGGGACTAGCCATTCTTTGCTCAAATTACCTTTTATGAAGCTTTGGCTGCTTTTGTCAAAATTTTCATTTTGACAGAAGTGATGTTCTGTTTTCACATATATGAGCCAAAGAAGGTATTATTAAAGGCCATGTAATAGAGAGGGTGGTCTGAGATGTTACATTATCACTAGAACAAGAATTTGCTAGAGCTACAAGTGTGATTTCTACTACGCAATCTGGCCTACCCTTGTGAGCTTTTGCCACTACCCTGTGATGGCCCCAATATTTTTTATTGAAGTCTATCCTTGTGTTGTTCTATCCTGAAATCTAATTCTTTCTATCTAGCCCTCATTTCTGTCTCGTCATGAGAGATACCAAAGTGAGGAAACTACCACTGTCTTGGCATCATTGAACAAGTAAGCACATCTAGACACCTCAACTTGATCTCAACTGACAACTAAACACTCGAACTCGTCCTCAGTGTGTCTCGTAGACACCCGACGCAGATGTGACATTTAAGTTTTGGATGTGTCTAGAAGATCATTTTGTAAGTTGAAGTGTTCAACTGGCACAATGGAGATGAGTTGAGGTGTAGATGTGCATACTCAAAAGTTTGAGTGTTTATTTGTCTGCTAAGGCCAAGTTTGAGTGTCACTCTGTGCATGAGTCCCTCTTGCTAACAGCAAAATATAGTAATATAAAGAACACTGGTGTTCAAGTAGCTTAATATGAGGGGTACAGTTTCATTCCGAGGCAGGTACATTTTTAGAAAAATAAAATACCAGGTGTGTGTAGACACCTGATTTGAATCGAAGCTTAACAATATAAGGAAGAATTCAAGAGAGAATCACGTAGGAATGTTAGGACATTTAGACTAGTATTATTAGTTCTCTTTTACATTATTTACTTTCAGATACACGATTTCACATAGTGGTAGTTCATCATTCAGTTTACAAGGATCCGATACTGTCTGATTTTGACCATTTTTGTAACTTCTTATATGACATATTTGCTTTAATTGTTCTCCTGAACATCACGGAATTCTGAGCTTGTTTCCTGATTGCAGAAGCAGCTAAACAGATACGAAAACCCAAGCCTTGGAAGCATTCAGAAGCTATTACGACGGCTCAACTTGTACAGATGCGTGATGAATTCTGGGACACAGCACCACACTATGGGGGTCGAAAAGGTAATCTCCATAGAATACAGGAAGATTTACTATTATAGTTGTTTCCTATTTCTGGACTTCTGGAATAATTAGTTCCGAGATCCAGGAGATAGAAAGATCTCGGTATTGGTTTTCTAAAAATTCTATCTCATTGTTCTTTGTGCCTATGATATTGCAAATGCGAGCTCCATTACTTTCTTTGGACTAGTCAGATGCCATTCACTTCAAGACAGGCTCATAAGCTAATCTTTTACTCCCTACATTTCAATTTGTTTGTATCGACTTGATAGACTTTTGTGGTTTTAAACTAAAAAAATTTAGAATGTACAAAAATGTCCGTTAATTTTGTGGTTTAGTTGAAATTAGAGTGTTTCCAAAATAGGAAAGTGGACTAAAACGGAAATTAAGACAAACAAACTGAAACGGAAGGAGTAAAAGTTTTTTAAGTTCAACAACTGCATTTAGTTTGTCTGCGGTCCATGCATTTGAGATATTGTTCAAGGCATTGAGCTACTCCATCTTTCGGGTTACACGTCAATCTCAGATAATCTATGGAACATCAAATGTGTGAGTATTGTTTCACCTTTGGCAATCACTAGAGGTTTTTTAGATTATAATGACGCTGTTGACTGAGAAGCCAGAAAACACAATATGTGCTTCATCTAAACGTTCGGGACTCCAAATGTCCGAACTTGTTACACTCCCCGGTGATACCTCTACCACTTCATGAAGGGTATAATAAACATACCCTATCACGTTGGATCAAGAACAGAATCGGTAGGATCAAAAATCGCTAAATGAATATATACCTTTGTGTACTTATAAGGTTAGTCGATTCATATAACAGCATAGCAGATGAAAATATCCTAACCATTATATTTCCTTCTTCAGAGATCTGGGATGCACTTCGAGCTGCAGCAGAGTCGGATATAAGCCTTGCACAAGCAATCGTGGACAGTGCTGGGATAATCGTGCAAACTCCTGATTTAACAATATGCTATGATGAGAGAGGTTCGTAGTACCCTTTGCCATACACTCGTTGACTTCATTTCTCTATAATCTCATCGTACCTAGATCCAGAATTTGAAGTTTATAGGTTCCTACAACAACTTTAAGTATATAACTCAATAGTTTGCATCCGCCACTGATATTTGTATCAACTATTGTTTCTATTACAGGCGCCAAGTACGAGTTGCCCAAGTATGTTCTAAGCGAGCCAACTAATTTGATTCGTGGAAACTGAAAACTGAAAACTGGAAAGACAAGTCCTTCATGTACAATGCTTCATTGAGACTGTAAATTGTTGTAAACTAAATTGTCACAAGTTCTCTCTTTCTACAATTGATATTTTTTTGTGCATGATGGTCCTATCTCAAGATATCAAAAAAAGTTATGTGCCCAGAAATTGAATAGCAACCATCTACCAGGGGTATTATTTTGGGACACAATATAGAATTGGTTAAGCTATTGTCATGTGATCAGGTGGTCATGAGTTTAAACGGCGGGAATAGTCCCCTGCAGAAAATGGAAGGTAAGACTGCATATAATTGACCCTTATGGTTCTGTCCTTCCCTGAACTTGCATATAGCTAGAGCTTTAGTGCATCAGGAAATCAAAGGTTGTATTAGTTAAGATATATAAATTAAAATGGGGAGTAATATCTTAAATTTTATGGAAAAACATGTAATAAAATATATTTGTTAAGAAGTCAAGCTTGATTTGGTGTTTTATTGGTGGATAGTAGTTGATTTTTTTCTTTGAATTTTGTTGAATATTTGAGATTATTATTATTCTTTTCAACCAATCTTTTAGATCATCAAACTAATAATTTTAAATTCAAATTGTTAGTTGGTAAGAGTGGTTGATTCAACCCTTAATTCATGTAAATCCAAAGGTAATTATTCAAATTTGCTCTGTTTGAATTCATCAAAAATATTTTTTAAATAATGTATTTTTAGAGAATTGACATGAGTACGATAACATTTTGAAAAGTTCAAATAACATAGCGAATTAAAAATTTAAATAATAGATTTCAAGAAAGAAAATTCTTCTATTTGTCAATTTGAAGTATACAACTTGGAAACAAATCAAAAAAAAATAAAAAAATAAAATACACCCCTTGGAGAAAATTTGTAGTCTTTCTTTAGACCAAATAGAATTTTCCCAAATTTGAAAAATAAATAAATATTTTTTTCTACATTTAAAACTTTTTTTTAGGTACAAGAATGTCAAAATCAGTAACTGTCCATTCTGCCACTTGATTTGGGTCTTTATAAATTTCAGTTCCCAAATTAATTGAAGTCCATTTCCTCCTTGCTGGTGTAGTTCCTGGATCCTATAAGAAAACATGTTCACATTAAGTTGGTATCTATATTCTCGAGCTTTGTGTGTGCACAAATAGACACTTATATAAAATTGAACAAATAAACACACGTATTCTACGTGGCACGATACACGTAGGACGTCACATAGGACACAAATTTTTCATGTAGGAGGCCATATAGGACAAATGTGTCTACTTGTTCAATTATGTACTAGTTTAAGTGTTTATTTGTGTAGACCCAAAGTTAGAGAGCATAGATGTTAGTTGAGACCAAGTTAAAGGGTGCGATCATGTATTATGTCCTTTTTTATCCAAGAAAAAAAAATCATTGTGGGAACATAATTATGTCTATGTTGTTGGGACTCTTCAAAGATGTCGACGGTACATAATGGATTCTCCAATAAGGTGCATTTTTAGAGGATCCGACATAGGTGTGGCAATAATTTTTTGGAGAGTCCAAGCAATATAGGCTTTAATATCTATAAAAGTGTTTTACAAATTGATTAGCCAAACACAAACTGTTCTTTTGTTTTACAAATTGATTAGCCAAACACAAACTGTTCTTTCTCTGAAGGTACTTTTTCGAAAAAGCTTCTGAAAGTTTGACCGAACAACCTCTTTAAACTCATTTTTGAAGTCCAAGAAAAGGGAAAATAGATTCAAACCTGGTAAAAGTAGAGTAATTGTGACAACTTCCCAACATCAAGTTCCCATGTTCTTGGATCTCCAATCCAACCATCTCCTTTCCTAGTAGGATAACCATAATCCCCCCAAACAGGATGTGGCAAAATCTGCAAAAGCTCCTGAGGTTGAGGATTACTATAAGGATCACAATGAACATTAGGCTCCTCAATGTGTTCACCATTTCCAGGTGCACAATACATATGATAAGCTTCATAAGGGAAACGAATCGTATCGTTTCGATGAATTCTTGATCCATTTGGGAAAATGTGGTATGGTGGACATAATTTTGGGCTATCTGGTTTGCACCAGGATGGTGTTTCTGGATTCAAGATCATCTCACTGTAACGTGTAACGTCGGTTGTTACATTGCCATCACATGACTTGCCATTGTTCTTCCAGCAGCTCCCTATGTCCATCAAGTAAAATTGGCTGTTTGGACCTCCTCCTTTTATCACATTTAAGGTGAATGTCACCTTAAAATTTGGTGATTCTGGTATCTACACACAACACAAAAGTAGCAATAATTATTTCAAACATTCATAAAAGATCCAAATTTGCACATATGATGTACTAAATATCTTAATTTTACCCTTCGTTATACTTTCCGTTCATTCAAGCTAATATCTTAGCAAATCGTCTTGTATTTGCCCTTAACATTAACCGAGCTCCTGTGTGGATTGAGTGGACTCACGAGTCGAAATACTTTGAGAAAAAGGTCATATTGTGGCCTTTCATGCCCTTGTCATTAGCAAATCGTCTCGTCTATGTCCTGGACCTTAACAGAGCTTCAACGCGGATGGGGTGGACTCCACGTGTCAAGATACTTCGAGAAAAAGATGCTGATCAATTTAAAATAACCCTCCGGTGTACTTCATATTGGAGCTCGTTAGGATCGAGGGCAAATACCAGACAATTTGCTAACAACAAGGATATGAATGACTTCAAAGTATATAAAAAAGGGTAAAATTTGTTTGATCTTTTTCCTACATAAAGAAGAAAAATCAAGACAAGTGAGGCTTGCTCAAGTGGTTGAGCACCTCCACCATCAAAGGTCCAAGTCATGCTAAAGGGTGAGTGAGAACACTACTGATCCTCCCACGGGAGAGACATTTGGGGGTGGGGGTGGGGGTGGGAGGGTAATCAAGAAAAGCTCAAGTTTTTACTCACAATTTTTAACATGCCCCTAGTAGGATAATGATATCCACCAGAAAAACCAAATGTAGCATCTGATCTTAGGTAAAGCATAAGCCAAGGATACTTATTTGATGTCCTCAACACATGATGAAAAATCCAACTTCCTTTTCCCAATTCTTTCTTCCATTTCACATAATACAAAGACTTGTTCTCTGTTCTTGATTTACTCAATTCACTATCCAAATCCCATGTACCATAAAAACTCCCTCTAAGTGTAGTCCTATTAACACCTTGTAAAGTTGTGTAGTTGTGAAAAATCAATGGTTGGTTCATACACCCTTTACCGAAGCACGGAAACCTCCCATCAGGCCCATATGGACCTGATGGGAGTCCGTTTTTCGGGCACTTAGCAGCATATGTATCCATGTTTCCATTCTTGAGCATGATCATCCAGAATTGCCATGGATTTGGCTTGTCTTCAACTTGACATTTTGATCCCAAGTAGACTTCTTTTTGTGCTGCATAATGATCAACATCAAGAATTGCCTTTTTCTCCAATCCAAGAAATGATTTTCCAATTCCTAACCTGTTTTCTTCCTCTGTCACTCTATGTACCAACATGTATGGAATTGCATTGCAAAGAGAACAATCATTTGCCCCTGTAAAACCATAGCCATTTAAAGCTACAAGACAAACTTATCGAAAATCCAACAAAACAACAAGTCGACTATCACGTCAGCTATATGAATCCTCACTGATCATGTCACTCCATTTAAGCTATTTTTTGGAAGATACGCGTTAGCTTCATCTTGAAAGTTCTCCAAAACTAGAATAAATATCAAGTTTTGAACTCGTATATTACAAAGAACTCAGGATCTTGAATCTACTAAGTTTAAATTTTGATTCCGCCTCTGGTTGTATGGAATTGCATTATATTGCAATGAGAACAATTATTTTTCCTTGTAAAGAATTTAAGACACCCTAACAAAAAACAACGATCCCTCGATCTTAAGCTATTCAGGTCGGCTATATGAATCCTCATTGATCATATCATTCCGTTTAAGATACATTTGTATTGTGAGGATTCATCATAACCATCTTAACATCTTGTCTTCCTTCATTCAAATTTATAAACCAACAATGTGAGCAAGATCACGCGATCACAACGTATTAGAAAAGACTCGAAAACATGAAATTCAACTGACCTTGTGATTGAGGAGAAGCTTTATAGACATCAAAGCAATCAGCTGCTCTTGGACTTCCCATTTTAGGCACTTCTTCTCCAACTTCATTGCATTGATTCCATGCTTCTATAGCAACTCTTAGCCCATCCCTTCTCATCCCCGAATCGCCAACGGCCGATATGTAGCCATTTCCATCAAGATTTACGCATGAAACACCAAAAAAACACACTTTGATTGCAAGAAGAGAAAGAACAATAATAAACCAACAAGAACAAGAAGTTTCATGTTGAGCCATTGGTAAGTTTCTTTAGCCTATGTAACACTTCATATATATATATATATATATACTTAAACCATTGGGAAGGACAAAGAAAATGGGAATGCGGAGCTACATTCACCCAAGGGTGATCAGATAAACACCCATTGTCGGGAAATTTTTTCGAATATATAGGTTAAATATAGATATTTTGATAAACATCCCTGATACAAAATCAACCACTCATGTTCTAAAAGTATGAACACCCTTGACCAAAAATGCTGGCTCTGCTACTGCTCATAGAGTCGCATCTTTTCTTGATTCTTTAGAAAGTAATTTTTTGAGATAATAACTGTTACCAGAAATCGACTTCATTAAATATGTCTATGTGAAATTGACAACTAGTCTCTTTATTGTTTCATCAACTTTACTCAATTAACTCCTTTGAACATCTTTGTCCTTTTACTTCAACATTAATTAGCTTTCTAATAATTCATCGTTAAATAGGATTAGTGATAAATTTTTATTGTTTAGTGACGAAATCAATGTGAAATTGACAACTACTCCCTTTATTGTTTCATTAAATTTACACTTCTTTGAACATCTTTGCTCGTTTCTAATCAATTAAGCACAACCATCCTAGCTAGCAAAACGCGTGAAACACACCCGCGATGACGTGTAAATTATGATTATGATATGGCAGCTGGTTTTGTTGTTGACACTTGGTCCTCTTTTTTCATGATTGGTTAGGTTCAAAAGGATCTTTTTACCAAAATCTCTGAAAAGAAATATGAGTGTTTGTCAGCAACATCACCTAACAAATTAATAATGTTTTTTGTGGACTTAGTCTTTTTGTACTGCGGAATAAGTTATCCGGAGATTATAATCATAAAATTATTTATTCCACTTGAAAAGTGGGATAAAGTGACATATTCAAGATTAAGTTTCAAATAAAATTTATCTCGATCGTGAGATATTGCACCTTATCTCATGAACGAAACGATTAGGTCGATCCAACTCAAAAGTAAATATATAGAAGAAAAGAAAAACTTTTGGTTCTATTTCACGTGTAGAATAAATGCATTTTTTTTTTTGAATAAAATATCTTGAAAATATTTGGATAAACTAAAATCCCAATTTATTTTTTATTATTATTTTTTTGTTTGAAAAATAAGAACTTTGTGTAGAAGAAAAATGGGGTATACTTGAACTCAAAGGGATGCTTTTTATCATGTCTAAGTTAACAGAAAGTGCAAGTATTTTTTTTCTTTTTCTTTTTATTATTTTTTTTATTTTTTTATTTTTTTTTATGACTTAAGATGCAAATATACTTTGTCAAGAAAATACTAAACTTTGAAAATTTCTTTTGTTTTTATGAACTTTATATTACCAAAATTCTGACCCCACATTTGAAGAAGTTTTTAACAACTCCAATTTTTAACAAAAGCAAAAATTATGAGTGTTTTTGGTAGGAAGGAAAATGACTTTTTTAGGAAAATATATCTATTCTTAACTAATATTTGTTCCCAAAGTTTTTTATTTTTGTGTCTAACGCAAAATCTTTAAATTTATGACTAATCTTTTCTTCCATAATTTTACAACGAACATGAGTTTTTTAACTTTTGGTTTAGGCACTTTTCAACTATATCGGATAACTTGTATTTTCACTATCATTATTAAGTATTTTTTCATTCTTAATCAGATATTTCAAATTCAAACACTGTTAGGTATGAAATCAACTCCTTTGTTAGGAAGTGTTCTATGTGAGATTTACCAACGCGAATTCAAATTTATTTAAGCCTCAACATGAATATCAAACACCGAATAAGAATGCAAACACATCAATCAATCACTTTGCTTAGACATGTTTTTGTCCTTTTAATTTCTCAAAGGCCACATAAAGCATATAGAATCTTTGACTAAAAATATTATTTGTTGTTGATAGGAAGACTGAAATTTCAGACAAAGACAACTATTTTGGTTTTAAGAGCCCACCTTTGAAGACTAGCAGCCCCTAAACCACATGGTCTTCACACCCATTCATTTGCTCTTTTGGGCCTACAAACTTCTTCACTATGAATGACATAGCTGACTAACATGTCTGCACCTCGACTAATTTATCGAGTATATTATCACCTTTTACTGGCACATGCATTGGGTAACTCTGATAAAACGAGATTATCACAAGGAACTTTACTATTTCATGAGGTACATGCTACCTTTTATCAGTGGCGGAACCAATATTTTCATCAAAGGTATTCATACTTTTAGAACATGGGTGGGTGGATGATTTTTGTATCAAGAGTGTTCAACAATTGATACACATCAAAATGTCTATATTTAACCAATATATTCTAAAAAAAAATCTGACGAAAGATGTTCATCTAAACACCCCTTGGGTGAATGTAGTTCCACCCCTGCCTTTTACGAGCACATGTAACAGATAACTCGGGAATGTGTAGCCCGAAAAAACAAGATTGTTAGTATTTAGACTTAACCATAAGGAACTTGTGTGTAACTGGTTAGTATATCAACGACAACATATCTAGTGTAGTTCCACGAGTGGAGTCTAAGGAGGATAAAGTGTAAGCACACGTTGGTCTTACCTTTGCGGGATAAGAGGCCTCGGCTCAAAAGAAAAGAGAATAATCTTTCTTTTGAAGAAGACACTAACAACTTTCTCAGCTCCAGACCAAACAATATGCTTCAGCCATAATTCTATTTACACATCAACTTTGATGACACACAAGAGATTAAACACATTGTTTCATAGGCTCTTTTCAGGCCCAAAGCATAGTCAACAGACATTTTAACAACCAAGAGCTACTGAACGCGTCGAGGAGCAAATAATTCCTCTTAGGAATCTACCTGAGGCCATGTAAACCATTCCTAGGGGCAAGGAGGAATTAGTTTACAACCAACCATATACCCAATATAATCCCACAACGTGGGGTCTAGGGAGGGTAAAGTGTACACAAACCTTACCTCTGGTAGAGAGGTTATTTCCACTAGACCCTCAGTTCAAAGGGAAAAAAGTCCAAAGAAGTCCAGAAAAAAGATGTAATAGAAGTTAACAAAAAGGGCAGATAGTAACAAGGGAGCAAGTACAACAAAATCGAAGGACCAGAAACCACAGGAACAACACTACAACTACTAGTTTAAATGCTAACATATGCAGAATCATATAAGATATCCGCAAGCATTCACAATGTAAATCATATAAGATATCTGCAAACATTGCATATTTATACATTAAAAGGAAAACGAGAGAAATAGAGCAAAAGGATTGCATATTCATAATGCTAGAAAAATTAATCCATCTTTTGGAACACAAATCGGCAACATGGACAGGCAATGCTGGAAAGAATATAACCAAGTAAAACATGAAACTGTGCCAGATGAGCATTAAGACTGATCGACTCTATCATTCACTATATCATGCCATGTCAAGCAAGGTAAAAACAAAAAAAGAAGGTCGATATACCAAAATTCTATGTACTCTGACAAATCGCTTTCTCTAAATTTACAACAAGACACAGGCAAAAACCGTTTACTATCAAATATAGTACATACCCTGCTACGTTACATTCCCTCGGCTGGAGTAAGATGTCCCAACTGTTCTGTAAGGCTATTTACAGTTTTCCTGTTCCACCAAAATTTCCCATCCTCAACTGTCTTGGATTCACTTATTTTGCTTTCTGTGTCTTCCCTTTCTGGCTTGACATCAGTAGAACCAGGGTTTTCAGTTAGGAATTGTTCCCAGAATACATCATTTACTCCTGTTGGCACATTATTACCAGCAGTCTCTACTCGGTTATCTGTTGGAGTAACATCAGGAGTTGCGTTTCCATTAGGCTCAGAGTTCATATCAATATCAGAAACCTTAGACCCAACATCAACAGTTAGTTGTGGGTATGATATAGCAGGGCTGTCGGCACAACTGATAGATTCATCCAAGTCCACCGAGGAGCTCCGTCTCATCCCAGCTTGATCGATATCACACAGTGTATACTCCCAAAAGGTCAAAGAAGATTCCAACTGATCTAGCACTTCTTTGTTGAGAGTCAAAAGAGAAGTTGGATCCATATTTTCCCGAGTCAAATCTTCAGAAGAACTCGCTTGATTATCTTCAAGGCCTGTATCATTATAACGTAAGCTGTTTCCTGGCAACCTTCTCTTCCTTTCATTCATTTCCAGCTGTGGCATGAGGCTCAAAGCTAATCCTGGTTTATTTATGGTTCGAGCTAAAGTAGACAGCACGTTCATTTGTCGGTCTTTCACTTGTTGGACACGTTTGGTAAGGACCTGCAATTGCGTTTCAAGTTTTTGATGATCCTGTTTATTTCTGTGTAGTTCTAAATGAAGTAATTCATTCTCCTGCTTCAACTTTTCAATATCTTCCTTATACCCTTGTCTTTCTGATTCGGTCAATGCAGATGATGAAAGGCTATGTAAATTCTGTGCAGAATGACTGTGAACAGGTTTCCGTCTATAGATATTCTTCAAAAGATGTGGCTGACCTCTAAGAAAATCCTCATTTGCAAATTCCCATTGTTCGGGATGTATTTTCTTGAATCCCTGGTTTGACAAGAGAGCAAAGGACGTGAGAATAAGAACAAAAACAGTAAAACATTGAAACTCAATCTAAAAACAATAGTACTGCAAATGAGTTAAGAAAACGAATTTCTTACGTAAGTGTTTAGCTGTCGGATAAAGCTGGAAAAATTATTGTGCTTGAAGTATCTAGGCAACAAATCTCTTGCAAACTCAGGAGGATTATGAACAATAAAACTTTTATTATTTGAACTCCAGGAGACGATTGAATCAGTGGAGGGATCATCCACCATTTCGTATATCTTTGCAATAAACGGAGGCAGTGCATTGGTGCTGCAAGGAGCTTCATCCATGGTAAGTTCAAATCCAAATCACAACCCCTTGAAATGAAAATCACAACAGGAAGCTCAACTAGAAGTGACAAATCCTTATTGACAGGGAAGATCAACTTATCAGTTTTCCAGCATACGCATACAACCAGACGAAATTGTTATCACCTTGATTTCCTTCGATATATTCAAGTGAAGAAGCTCCCACCTGAACATACAAATTCTTTTCGAATACACATTTCCACTCAAGTCCCAGCTCTGGCTCGCTTTCAAAACACACAAATTTGTCAGAGGATTGTTAAAAGAGATTGTTGCCTATCATGAGTTTCCACAAGTGCTCAAACATTTGCAATCAGTTTGAATTCCAAAAGAAGGCCTTCTCCCTGTGTTTACAACCAATCGAAGTCATTCAAACAACCATTATTACTCCCAAAACTTCAAGAAAAAGCTCAAATAACTTGTCTTCAAAGAAAACCAAGATTTCCTGTTCTTAAACAAATGCTTAGAAAAACAGTTCTTTCACACTAGGACTCAGAAATTTCCTAAACCCAATTTCCTCCAAGTCAAAATCAGAAAGTGTAAGAAGATGAAAAACGTTAATCACTTTACAGAATACTCAGATACCCATTACATCAAAGTTGTTAAAACGACCATTAGTACTCCCAAAACTTCAAGAAAAATCTCAAATAACTTGCCTTCAAAGAAAACCAAGATTTCTAGTTCTCAAACAAATGCTAAAAAAGCAGTCTTTTCCCACAAACACTCAGAAATTTCCCAACCACAATTTACCTTGCATTTACAACCACAAACAGAAAGTACAAGAAGATGATAAAAGTTAATCACTTTAACAAAATACCCAAAAACCATTTACATCAAAGTCATTAAAATAATCATTATTACTCCCAAAACTTCAAGCAAAAGCTCAAATAACTTGTCTTTACAGAAAACCAAGATTTCAGTGCTCAAACAAATGCTAAAAACAGTCTTTTTCACACTAAACCCCCCAAAAAATGCAAATCCAATTTCACTTTGTTTACAACTAATCGAAAAATTATCACTTCACATATTATCCAGAAACCCATTACATCAAAGTCATTAAAAACAATCATTACTACTCCTAAAACTTCAATCAAAAGCTCAAATCACACACAAAACTCAGAGAAAATCTGCAAACACAATTTCCCTGTCAAAGTTAGGAAGTGCCAGAAAACAACAGAAGTTAATTACTTTAAACAATAATCATTACTACCAAAACTTCAATCAAAAGCTCAAATCACACACATCTCAGAAAACTTGCAAACACAAATAACTAGAAAGTGCAAGAAAATGAGGAAAGATAGTAACTTTATAGATTATCCAGAAACCCATTACATCAAAGTCGTTAAAACAATAATCATTACTCCTAAAACTTCAATCAAAAAGCTCAAATCACACATAAAACTCAGAAAACTTGCAAACCCAATTAACTAGAAAGTGCAAGGAAATGAGAAAAGATAGTAACTTTATAGATTACCCAGAAACCCATTACATCAAAGTCATTAAAACAATAATCATTACTCCTAAAACTTCAATCAAAAGCTCAAATCACACACAAAACTCAGAAAACTAGCAGACACAATTAACTAGAAAGTGCAAGAAAATGAGAAAAGATAGTAACTTTACAGATTACCAAGAAACCCATTACATCAAAGTCGTTAAAACCAATCAATTTTACTCCAAAAACTTCAATCAAAAAGCTCAATTCACACAAAAATACTAAAACCCACAAAGGATATACAGTCCCCCCCTGATATGAGAAAAGTTAATAACTTTACAGATTATTCAGAAACCCATTACATCAAAGTCGTTAAAAACAATCACTATTACTCCAAAAACTTCAAGCAAAAGCTCAAATCACACAAAAATACAAAACCCCCAAAAGAGATACAGTAGAAAAGTTTATAACTTCACAGATTACCCAGAAACCCATTACCTGAAAGTAGCTAAAAACAATCAATTTTGCTCCCAAAACTTCAATCAAAAGCTCAAATCACACAATAATACAAAACCCCACAAAGGATATAGCACCTCAAAGCACAAAAAATCCATTGTCAGAAAATTACCTGTAAGAGAAAATCAAGAATAGTCCTTAGAAAGAAGAAGAAGAAAGTTTACTTTGACTCTGTTTCTCAAGACTTCTTCTCAAATCTCAATGGGTTCGATTCGTTCGTACATCTGCTTTTTGGATGTTTATTCAATTAAAGAAACTCCTATTATATGGTGCCTGTTTTAGAGTGTCAAATGAGTAGTTAAGCTATAAATTTTTATTTTATTTTTAATCATAATGTTCAAGTCAATTTTCGCGTCATATATTATAGTCTATTATCACGATCCGCAAGGACTCTCTTTTGAACTAATCTAAATGATCTATTATTACAATATTTCTGTCAATTACATTTTTGAGATAAGATTAATCGATCATTCATGTCCACCTAAGTCGAAAGCTAACTTCTTCTTATATGCTTGGGCTTCCAAGCTACCTTTGGCATAGTTAGGTATAGTAATTATCAAGTCGTGGTATCATCATTTTGTTATTTTGATATTTGTCTGATCGATTTATCGTTTTTTATATTAATTTATTAGGTAAAATTAGTTTTAAAATATTTTTTAATCTGATACAGTATTATTCATTTTGAACTAAGCATACATGTTCATCGAGGCTTACCCCATGCATCAAAAGGATATCCCTACATTTCATATGTAGTGTTTCGATCTTTTCAAACATCAATATAAGATTTTGTATATAAGTAACATGATATGCAAAATATACTCATAACAGGTTGACAAAATAATTAAAAAATTAACTATCCACTCCGACGCAATAAAGATGGTTAAATAACTAATCATTTAAAAATAGATCAAATACGAATATCGTTCATATTATATACTCAAAAATAGATGTTCAGAATAAATATTATGAATATTCATATTATCAATACCTATTTATTTATTATTAATTCTTTATTTTATATCCAAGATAAATATATAAAATATATTTTTTATTTTTTTTATTTTATTTATTTTAAAACCGTTCATATCTGATTCTACCCGTCGTTAATTTAATTTGTCACTTTTCCCCATAACTAAAATTTGTTTTCCTACAATATTCACCTTGGGGTCCAAGTAATTTTCATGAAGAAGACATGCTAACAACTTAATTAAGATATATTATTACCTAGTTTAGGTATATATCCAAGATTAATTAATTAGCTTTATCAAGAGTTACAAAAAGTCAACACAATGAGATTTTTTTTCCCTCTATAATAAGAAAATGTGGATGAAATTAGAAAAAAAAAAATTCTATTTTGAATTTTCTTAATTTATTTAATTTATTTTGTAGGTAATAATCTATAAATGACAAATAAAATGGACCGAAATTATTTAAGTTCTTTTTGTATGCATGTCAAATTAGTTAAAGCTATCGTGGATGTTTTAACAACATAGAAAGTGAATTATATCGATATCGACATTTTTCCTTTTATCTTTTAACATTTCAAGTTTGTCACATTAGAAATTTCTAAGTTCTTTTAGCATTATAAATTATTTTTTTATACAATTAAACCTAGTATGTATATTAAAATTACTATTTGAATAGATAAAAATTAATTTAAACCTATATTTTTAAAACTTTAATGGACAAGGAATTGTTTGGTTGAGAGTAGCTTATTCCGGGACAAATTATTCCGAGATAAGTTATCCCACTATATAAATAAGATAACTTATTTTATCACTAACGTATAAATGATTGGATAAATAACTTGATGACTACCTAATAACTCCAACCAAACGTAGGATAAAATAATTCTATATTTTATACTGAAATTATTATACCTTATATCTCACATCAAATAACTCCTTAGTGATAAGAACCAAACGGTCAAACTAATCAAATGTGTGTGTATGTGTATATATATATATATATATATATATATTAAATTCACTTTTCATAATAATGTACTCATTCTCTCGAAATTCTAAATACGTCTCGGATGACATATACATGCCAAATCAAATTTCATCCATTCTTTATATTCATCTATCCCTCGATAACTATGAACCCCTTAATTATAATTTTTTTACACACTAATAATAAATTTAAGTTGACTATCTATTTATTTTTCCCTCTAAAATTATATTCTCAAAATATATATATATAAAAAAAATTTACTTGAGTGCCACGTGGTCCCGCCAAAAGTTGAAACGACGTCGTAACGAATATTCATGCATGCTTTCCATGCACCTGCCTCCCCTACCCCACCCCCCTTTAAAAAGACTAAACACGTGCACTTCCCATATTTCCAGGACTAATTAAATATTTTTAGAAAACTTAATATTTATTAAACAAATAAGTAAGGAGCTGTTTGGTTATGTGAATTAGGGATTATTTCATTAATTTGGATTAAGTTTATTTAATACTACTTTTATTGTGAAGATTAGTTAAAATTTATATCAATATAATGATTTTATCCGCCATATAAAAAGAAGCGAGACAGATATAATTTTGACATGTGAGAAAAAGGTGTGCAAATGCATCATTATAGCTGGAGTGAAAAATAACTAAGAAAAAGTTGATTGATTAGGATAGGGCAAGATTTCGATTTATAGAGGATATAATCCTATATAAGAAGGTACGAAGATCGAGAATATTAAGAAAGAAGATTAACAGGTGAAATGCATTATCACACTTTAGGTAGAAGAGATGAGCGGTTAGTCGTCACATCTTCTCTCCTCCTTAGTAAGCATTTAGTACTCGTGCAATTTTTTATATTATTTTATATGCGTGCTACTGTTTGTTTGCTTCATTATTTGTTGTTTCGTTATTGACATTTGATTATGAATTTTCTTAAATCATGTCCATCGAAAAATAATTTGTCTATGTCACAATAGTAAGATCAAAATTGTGTACACTCGACTCTCCTTAAATTCTAGTGGTTGGATTACTCTTGATTTAAAAGCTCACAAACTAAAGATTTTGACTTCGCCTCCTCGAGTCGATTGATTATAATCTTGAAAATTTAATTTCAAGCCAAACAATACCCAAGTGTCATTTTCGTAATATTTTCATCTTTTAGTGGCAATATTCAACTCACCGTTCCCATATTTACTTCTCCCTCCTCTTCGTCTTCATCTTACAAATTTTCAACTTCAAAGCCGATCCAGAACCAAACCGGTTTCACACTCGAACCGCTTATCTTTTATCCGGTTCGATCCCGGTTTACAGCAACGATTCCGGCGACCAGAATGACGTCCGGCACGAGGTTACCGACATGGAAGGAAAGAGAGAACAACAAACGGAGAGAACGACGGCGAAGAGCGATCGCCGCGAAGATCTTCGCTGGACTTAGAATGTACGGTAACTATAAGCTCCCGAAACACTGTGATAACAACGAAGTGTTGAAAGCTCTGTGTAAAGAAGCTGGTTGGATCGTCGAAGAAGATGGAACTACGTACAAAAAGGTAAAAATCTGAATCGAAGCTATTTATACTGATTTTTTATTTCATTCAGCTAGCGAAACTGAGATGATTAATCGAGTTGGATTGAGTTCACTTCATTTTTTTTAAACTCGATCGGAAGTCGGAACATGAATTTCATAGATTCATAGTCTGAGATTTTCTGAGAAGTTTGAATGTTTTTCAATAAAATGCTCTATTTGGACGAGATTACCCTTGCTGAATACTTGTATTTCTCACTCTATCTATAATTTTGCTTTGTTATAGAAGGTCAACGGAGTCATTTTGTTAAGTTCATGTTGATTCAAAGGCGTTTTGGCCATAGATTTTCGAATATTTTCCACTTTTTTTTCCGGAATTTATGGAGTTTGGAGTTGAAAAGCGAAAAAAAATAGATCATACTTCGAGTTGAATTTGGAATTTTTATGATTTTTAAATAAAGTAAATTATTCCGAGAAAAAAATTGAATATTTTTTTGGTCAAACAGTCCTGAATTTACTGCATTTTCATCTGTGATGAAGCTTGAAAGCTACGTTTCTTTGAGTGGTTCCTGTTTTTGTCTCGTGACTCGAGCAGATTCTCTTTTACTTCCTTGAAGGGCATTTTGGGAATTTTAAAGGTTCACCACTTGACCCACATAGTACAACCTCTTGATGCATCATTGTTTCTGGCATTGTTACCCCATGTTTCTAACAAAGTTTTAAGTTTTATACAAAAATACAAACAGAATAAGCTAATTACTGGTAAATTTTCGTGATAAATGTTCATTATTAGCTTTGAAAACAATGGTAGTTGTATAGTACATAACTTTTTACTCTCTCCATTTTAATTTATGTGACAAAGTTTGAATATATACCGAGTTTAAGATAAAAGGAAAAACTTTAAATCCTTGTGGTTTAAAATGCATAACATTTGCTAGCCATAAGACTTTTCTAACGTGTAGTCTTTCGAAGCATTTGTGTGGTTTTAAAAACTTCTCATTAAGGTAAAATGATCCGTTAAAACTGTTTTCAAATTTAAAAATGGAAGGAGTGGAACATGTTAAGTTACACGTACTTTTTATATTGTTGGTATATATAACCGGGGTGGAGGTTGATATGTGTTCGGCTGAAAATCCAGTAATGTTGACTCAAACCATGTATATATGTTAAAGTTTACAAAAGTTAAATTTAGAATCTAATTACTAGCACTTATAAAATTTAAATTTTGAATATGTGTCTGTGGATATAACTTAAATTAGTTTCTAATCTTCTGTGTGTTAAAATTTGGTTATCGTCTTTCACCGAGATTCCCGGGGGTAAATGCATTGGCCATCTACAGTCAAGCATGTGATTCAATAGTGTGTTTTGCGGTGGTGTGGATTGGTTATCAAATATGTGGGCCTTAGATGTTCTTGAATGTTGGGTGTCATTTATTATACTTTATGTTGCAGTTTGTTATTATGTTTATAATACATGATTATAATATAAGAGTAAAGTAGATATCCAATCTTTGGATTCTGTTTCACAAAAAAGAGAAAACAAATGGAGTAATTAATTGTTGAGGCTGTAAAGCGTGTGGGGAAATTAATTTTGGATTGGATGGGAGGAGAACTGTTTATGGGTCTCAGAGTATAAATTTATAATCATGGTGTTGACACTACTGATAGTGCCATCATTCTTTGCCCCTTTAAGGTGTGGGTGTGGGTTATGTCCAATTCTTTTTGGGTATGTTGGTACTTTTATATCATGAATATGTAGGGATTGTCTGTCATTATACCGAGTCTTTGGTCAATGGTGGGAAGGGGGACCAATAATTCATAATTGTTGTGGATGAAAATTTTAGTGGCCATTTGATGACAAAAAGAGTTCAGATTTTTGGGAGCCTAAATCTAAAGTTTGGAAGGTGGATAGCAGTCACCACCGGAGTGCTAAAGAGGGCTCCACTAATATTTTTTATGAAGGTGGTGTCCCGTCAACCGAGAGTCTATTGAAAAAGAACCTTTCTATCCGCACACAAGGTAGGGTGATGTATGCAAACACACTACCCTCTCTAGACCCCATTTATGGGATAACACTAGGTATTTTGTTGTTGTGGTGGTGATGGTGTCCCAGTTAGCTTGTGTGCCGCTCAATTAATTTCATCGGACACCTAATATATTCAACCAGCACAACCCGCACAGATAGAATGAGTTAAAATATTTGGGACTACTAAATATAGAAGTAACTTGGTAAAAAATTATTCATGTCAAACAGAAAATAGCCTCAGTATCTGAAAAAGGAATTGGCTCAACTGTGTATCTTGCTAAGACAAAAGGAATAGGAGGATCAACCCATGTGGAGAGATTTGATTTTGTCTTCAAAACACAACGAAATTCGGGAAGGGGTGGAGCTCCGCGGAGGGTCTGAACCTTTATGCATGCACCTTCATACATGTGCTGCATACATGGTTGAGAAAGATTCAACCTATTTGAACTGCAACTAGAGAACCATATGATTAACTACTTTAACCCTTGTCATCAGCTTATAGGTGATTTAGTTGAAAACAATCTTTTCAGTGAAAAAGAGGTAGAATTTTTTTTTTTTTTAAAAAGGAAGCGAACTTACTGCTGAGCTCAGGTCCATCCTTATAAAACTTTAGCTGATTTTTCTTTAAATACACTGAAGATGAATTGGAAATTTCATTTTTGATATAGGTGAATGAAGAGGTTATACAATATACATTAAAGATATGAGGACCTACCAATGACTATTTGTTTACTAAAGTTTTGGTTAATCCATGCAAATGGTTTTCCAATTCATTGGGTTTGATCTCCCTTCATTTCCTGTAGTGTAATTTTTGTACTGTGATCCTGATCAACCGATAGTATCAATCACTGGATAAGTAAAAGAGAAATGGGCTCGAGAAGAGCTAAGTTTAGTTGGTCAATGTGTTGCAGAAGTTGGCTTCTAACAGCGAAGTAGATTGCTAACCTCATAAGAACAGAATTTTGGTCGCTCCAGATTCATGATGCTACAAGCGTGTTCAAAATTAGTGTTCATTTTAGGTGGCTTTTGTTTGAGTTGATATTTTAATCATTGGCTTGGAAAATTATCAGGGCATTTAGGTCTGCCTGATTGCTTGGCACTATAATACCATCTTGTTTATGCTTCATAGAACAACAAATCCATTGTAATCCTTCAAGTGGAATCTGGGAAGGGTAGTAAGTAGGGTGGGGAGGTTGTTTTCGATAGACCCTCGGCTCAAAGATTGTTAATGCTGCATCTTAAAAACTCAAGTGTTTGACGTCTTTGAAGAATGATGAGAACTCAAAAATTGATGAATATGACTTTTTTTTCTGCCATAATTGCACAGTTCTGGTGGCTGATTTATTCTCAATTTTTTTTTGTGATTATTCATTTATGTATATGCTTATCGATTGTCTATTTTCCAGGGATGCAAGCCATTAGGACATGTGGATATCATAGGCTATTCAGCATCTATAAGCCCCTGCTCATCTTACAAACCGAGTCCAGGTGCTTCGTATAATCCAAGTCCTGCTTCGTCATCTTTCCCTAGCCCAGTCTCATCCAATTATGTTGCAAATGCCCAAAATAATCATGATCCTAACACACTAATTCCTTGGCTTAAGAATCTTTCATCCGGATCACCGCCTTCATCATCCAGATTCCCCCACCATTTGTACATTCCTGGGAGCTCTATCAGTGCGCCCGTTACTCCACCTTTGAGCTCTCCCACAGCTCGTACTCCTAGAATGAGCGATGATCCAATGGCAAATACATGGGCGCAACAACATTATGCCTTCTTACCATCCTCTACCCCAACCAGTCCTGGTCGTCAAACACCACCAGATTCAGGATGGCTTTCTGGTGTTCAAACTCCGCAAGATGGACCTTCATCTCCTACATTTAGCCTCGTCTCACCAAATCCATTCGGATTCAAGGAGCCAATATCAAATGGAGGGTCTCGGATGTGGACACCAGGGCAAAGCGGGGCATGTTCTCCTGCAATTGCATCAGGTATCGACCAAACAGCTGATGTACCAATGTCAGATGCTATTTCAGCAGAGTTTGCATTTGGCAGCCATATGATGGGATTAGTGAAGCCATGGGAAGGTGAAAGAATTCACGAAGAGTGCGCGACTGATGATCTCGAGCTTACACTTGGCAACTCTAGCACTAGGTAACCTCTTCTTATTACCCACTTTTTGTCATAAATATGTTTGCAACACAACTTATGCCAACCACAATGCAAAGTTTGTTTACAACAATGATATCCTGGCACAACTTACGCGCACCTCGACCACTAGGTCACACCCTCGGGTCTGATTATTGTTTCTTTTGCTGATTTTGCAGATAAGAGAAGTACAAGAGAAATCTACGTATTCATTGATTTGATCATAAAAATATATCTTTGTCCAAATTTGAAGTTGAACTTATTATATATGTTGATCACTTCTGAATGTGAAGATTTAAAATGCACAGTGGAAACAAATGTTACATTTTCTTGTAGATTGAATTATTAATACCTCATATGGAGGGGGTTTTTTTGGCACATTTTCCTATGAACTTTCCCTGTATTTGTAGTACTACCCCAATTTTTTACATTCTTTTCAAATTTCATCCTTTTTGTAATTGTTCACATGATATAGTATATGTAATTTCCCCCTTATTGTTTATTTACGATTTGCTTACGTTAGAATAATTTTTCTAGTTTAGTCAGAATTAAGTCGTAAAACGTTCAACGTTTTCTGATTGAGGTTGATGTGTATAACTATCACAATATCACCTATATCATCATCATCCACTTCACTACCACCATCTAGGGGTAACTAATCACTTAAGACGATAAAAATTAAAATAGATGAAGTACTACTATAGTATCCTAGTATTATTAAATTACTAATATTTAATATTTACGATGCTAATACGTACAAATAGTGTCAAAGCCACTCTGCTTGTAACTTTAGATAAAGATATGACAAACATTATTGCGGGTTAATATAATATCAATACACTTAGATAAATTTCGTATATCAGCATAATACAAGAGAAATATTAAGTATATACGTAAAAAATCAAACCTTACACTCTAATAACGCGTTTAATTAAAGTTACAACGCCTATATGTCTTTTGAAAAAACAATATAAAACAAGACTAATAATTTCCTTGTGATGAGAAGAAAGAAAAAATTAAAAAAGTGAAGTGTATATCACAAGAGTCATTGCCTGCCATTTCAATAAAGATAAAATCAACTAACAAATTCCATGAATCATGGGGCAAATGACTAAATAACTAACAATAGTTTATTACTACTACTTTTCCTAATTCATTCACAAGAAGTCTGTGTGAACACTTGGTTCAACAAAGTAAGATTCCTAAAAATAAAGTGGTGTGGTATCAAATTTGGACTTTGGATATATAACATAAAGTTGCATAGTTGAAATATCATGTGTTAAAAGATGGTTAGTTAAGATATCAATGAGAATCGTGTCGGGATGAATAAAATTTATGCATCTTTAGTCAGAGGTTTGATCAGTAAGTCTGAATCTTCAGTATGAGTAAAAGAAACATATTAGGGAGTGATTCTCCCTAAATATATGCCTTATGCACCACGAATCTGAATGAGTCGAGATTCTAATATGAGTATCAGACATCAAATAGGAATCAAAACATACAAATGTGTTAGCTAAGGTACTAACGAGAATCGTGTTAGGATGAATAAAATTTATGTATCTTTAGTCAGAAGTCTGATCAGTAAGTTTGAATCTTCAGTACGAGTAAAAAAAACATATTAGGGAGTGACTGTCCCTAAATATATGTCTTCTACACCACGAATCTGAATGAGTTGAGATTCCAATATGAATATCAGACACCAAATAGGAATCAAAATATATAGATGTATTAGTTAAGATACCAACAAGAATCGTGTTGGGATGAACAAAATGTATGCATCTTTAATTAGAGGTTTGATCAGTAAGTCTGAATCTTCAGTATGAGTAAAAAAAACATATTAGGGAGCGATTCTCCCTAAATATATGTCTTATGCACTATAAATATGAATGAGTCAGATTTCAACATGAATATCATACACCAAATAGGAATCAAAATATACAGATGTGTTAGTTAATATACAAACAAGAATCGTATTGAGATGAATAAAATTTATGCATCTTTAATCAGAGGTTCGATCAGTAAATTCGAATCTTCAGTATGAGTTTAAAAAAACATATTAGGGAGCGATTCTCCCTAAATATATGCCTTATGCACTATAAATCTAAATTAGTCGAGATTCCAACATGAATATCAGATATCAAATAGGAACCAAAATATATTGATGTGTTAGTTAAGATGAAATCTTGGATTTATTTTTTAGTGAGACAATAAGTCAATATAATTGCATTTTTGGAGACTTTTGATTTGAAATGATAAATAGTGGAATTATTTAGTGGGGTTAATGCATGCGTGTTAAAAAAGTTGTTTTTTGCATGGCACTAATCATGCAAATTTTTGTGGGTTGTTGAATTTTTCACTCATATTGTGTAGCTTTTGTATTAATTAATTAATTAATTAATTCTCAATTAGTATTTTTTTCCCCCTTGTTAGGCTAATAAGTTGTAAAAGAAGTTTCTGTTTGATTTTGTTTATATGGAATAACATCTAACTTGCTAGTGATATTGTTCCCTTTAACTTACACGATTTTAAATATGATCGGCTTGCTTTTAGTTATACCTATATACTTTGGTCTATGCATTTGCGATTTTTAAAATACGTCCATCATTAGAATTTAAGAGTTATTTTCTTATCGAGTATTATCAACTTGCTTTTAATTATACCTATATATATACTTTGGTGTATCCATTTACAGTTTTTAAAATATGCCCATCGTTAGAATTTAAGATTTGCTTTCTTGTCAACACACACATATGGATCAATTTGAATTTGTCAAAAACCAGATTTTAGGTCAAATTTTGAGAAAATTGTAGCAACATAAAGGCTAATGATGCAATCATGAGAAAATTATGAGATCACACAATGAGGAAACATATTTATCATATTATAAAGTGAATAATAGTGTCAAGTTTAACATTTTAATTATTTAATGATCTCTCCATGTTAACATCATCTATTCCAAGTTTTTTTACTCCTTTATTTATTTATTTATTTATTTTAATTATATATATGTTTATTGGTCTAGGATTCTAGTATATTTCCTATGCATAAAAAATCTTTTATTCCATTCATTAGAAATATAGAATCTATCTAGCCAAATGTCACTTTTCTTGTTTTTAACCTAATGTTTCGTACTTATATTAGAATCTAATTATTAATTTGAATTAATATAATATTTAAAAAATTATTTTGTATCAATATTTTGATGGAATTCGAGATCTTTAGTTGAAAGTAAAAATATCATGATCCTGACTTATCGTGATTCACGTCATATAAAATTTATTAAATAAAATACGTTTAATTTTCTCCCATATATATGTTTGATTGAGCTAGATACGTAGGTAATGTCTTTCAACAACAATGGTAAATTGTTATAAACCTTTTTCATAAGTCATACTCAGCCACCCTATATTCTCTAGGAAAGAAAAATGACAAGTTAAAGAATTAAATTGTTGAAATAATAATAATATCAATAAATTAGATGACATCAAATAATAACGTTTATATCCAAGAACAAATATACGTAGTTATTATTAATATATGCTATAATTTCTTAAGTGACAACATTTGCATTTATTTTAGAAGCCACTCTAAAATATACTAGAAAAAATATAATAAAAAAGTGTTTGTATAATTTTCATAGATTTATTTAGATTTCAATACAAATATCGGATACAGGGTGAGAAGTTAAAAAAAAAAAGGCATACACCATAAATTGCTCTAGTTCAATAAAAATCGTCCAAGCAAAATTAGTATATCTGTTGTTTCAATTAACGTGACATATTTTTTTTAAAAATTATTTTAAAAATAATATAACTTTAAATTGAAATGATTTATAGTCATATAAATATAAAAAAAATTGGATATAATTAACCACCAATTTTCAAAAAGCTGTTTTTTATTAAAAAAATATATTATTTGTCCAATCAAACAATGCAACATAAATCGAGACAGATAAAATACTATAATTTTATGATTAAAATTGGAAAGAAAAAAAACTTTCCATTTGGCAAGTGGATAGTAGGGCAATTAGTTAATGATTAGTGACAAAATTTTCTTTCTTTGTATTCATAACCATATTGGATAAGATATAATGCACCATCTTTATTTAGAGTTTAATTAATTATTCATGCTGCAAACTTTTCAACTATATCCACTTATTGAATTAAAAAATAAAGATTTATCTAAAACTCACATTTAATGGTGTAATTTTCATAATATTTTTCATATATTTAATAATTTATTAAATATAGTGAAACAACGCATCTTAAGATAAGAAATTTCATATTGACAAAACATAGGAGAGATGTTGAGTATACAAGTAAATAGATCTTACCTACTACTGACGGGTTTTAAAACCGTGCGAGCCTAGATCCAAAGCGGACAATATCACTAGCTGACTGAGTCGTTACAGATGGTATCATAGTGACTCTCATGTCAGCCTTGTCGATGTGGGGCAAAGTTCAATTGAGTTTAGGCAAATCTCGATGAGGTAGGACAAATTTCAGTGTTGAGTCTAGGCGAATCTCATGCGGTGGGGCAAATTTCAGCGAGGACGCTGAATTTAAATAGGGAGTGTATGTAACAACTGATCTTAAGATGAGAAATCTCACATCGCCAAAACACACAAGAGATATTGAGTGTATAAATAAACAAACTTTATCTACTAGTGACGCATTTTAAAGCCTTGAAAGCTCTAACCTAAAGCAAATAATATCATTAGCGGGCTGGATCGTTACATATAAATACAACATAGCCTAGATTCACCCTGAAACATAAGGAACCATTTTTTGGGATCATTTTTCCATATCTTTGTCAAAACATAGATTCTAATAAAGAAACAAAAAAGGCCAAAAAACAGAAAAAGAATAAAGTTGTCTCTTCTTTCTTCCTCTTTTTTTTTTTCTAAAAAAAAAAAAACTTTTTGTCAATTTTTTATTTTATTTTTTGTATATAAATAGGAGAAGCCTTTGTTCTTTCACAACTACCTAAGCTCCTTAGTATTAATCCATCTTATATACTCTCATTTGTTTTCTTGAACAATTAATTAAGGATTAATTATATATTATCTATGGCTGATCCTCAGATTAATGGTGGAGGGGCTAATGGAAATATTAATCATGGTGTAATTAGTTTGAATATTAAAGAAGATAATCATGATTTGAATAATAATCACAAGGAGTCTTCTTCAACCTCAAGTTTTCTTACTATTCCTTTTATTCAAAAGGTGAGTACTCTTCATCATCTTGTTATTTCTTTTGTCCATGAAAAAAACAAGGAAAATTAGTCGGTCTTTAGTATATATTATTTGATCAATTATAACTCTTTTAGATCCCTACTTGTTGAATTACACTGGTCGAGTACACCTATTTGATTAATTATGACTCTTCCAGACCTTATTTACGAAATTACATTGATCGAGTAGATTATTATTTGATTAATAATGACTCTTCCAAACCCCACCTATTGAAGTACACTAATCGAGTATGTTATTTAATTAATTATGACTCTTCTAAATTCTTAGTATTCTCTGCTTCTGGGGATAATATTTTTGAGATGAGGGTCTTTCGGAAACAACCTCTATGAGGTAGTGGTAAGGTCTACGTACATTTTATCCTCCCCAGACCCCACCTGTGAGGTTTTACTGGCTATCTTGTTGTTCTTCTAAATTCCACTTATGAAATTACACTGATCGAATATGTCGTTTGATTAATTATGAGATTATTATTTTAATTACCAAAATTAATAATTGATGAAATTAAACAGGTGATAGCAGAAATGATTGGAACATATTTCTTGATATTTGCTGGATGTGGATCAGTAGTGGTAAATGCAGATAAAGGGATGATAACCTTTCCAGGAATAGCCATAACTTGGGGCCTTGTTGTAATGGTCATGGTTTACTCTGTTGGCCACATTTCTGGTGCACATTTTAACCCTTCTGTCACTATTGCATTTGCCTCTATCAAAAGATTCCCTTGGAAACAGGTATTTTCTTCGTTTCAATTTATGTGACGTAATTTGATTGCACACAAAAGTTATAGATATTTATTTTTAAACTATGTCACCGATTGGTGACCTGATAATCCAGCCTCTTTCCTAGGTCAGGCTACTCCAGAAGATCAACAATTTGGCCCAGTTGCTTATTTTTAAATAAATAAATGAAGATCTTTTAAAATTTGTTATCTGAAAAAATAATGTGATGCACTTTCGAAAATAGCCTCCATGAGGTGGGAGTTACTCTGCCGATTATCGTATTTATTATTGATGTTATTGTTATTTTGACTGAATACAAAATTTAAAAATGATCAAATTTGTAAACAAGTTTTGGTTATTTGAGTGTCAAATGTGGGAGGCTTGTTATGATGGTCATGGTTTACACATTTAGCCACATTTTGGTGCTCATTTTAATTTTTAACCCTTCTATTACTATAACCTTTTCTACGTGCAAAAGGTTCCCTTGCAAAAAGATATTCTTTTTATTTCAATTTATATGACGTAATTTATCTAAACGTCAATTTTAAAAAAGAAATTATTTATTAATTTTAAAATATTCAATCTTAATTATATGTGTTAATATTGTGTAATTACTTATACGATCATGATTCAAATAAACCTGATTTGAATTCCATCGTTTTCTTTGCAAGATTTACTCGTAACACGACCCACCAGTAGATCAAAACTCAAATACATCGAGTTATAGAGAATCGTACTATTGCTATCGATACAAATATTATTTGCCTATGACCCTTAGCTTACTTCTCTAACGACCTCAAAAAAACGTTCTAACACGATTAAAATATATTCCTAAATAATTGATATTTTTTATATAATCTTCGAATAAATTTCAATAAAATTTATTTTTCTTTTTTAAAAAAAAAATTAGGTACCAGCTTATGTAGCAGCTCAAGTTCTTGGAGCAACCTTAGCAAGTGGAACTTTACGATTAATATTCAACGGAAAACACGATCACTTCGCCGGAACCCTACCCTCCGGCACCGACTTTCAATCTTTCGTCGTCGAATTTATAATTACTTTTTATCTCATGTTTGTCATCTCCGGCGTTGCAACCGATAATCGAGCTGTAAGTACTCTTCGTTTGTTTCAGTTTATGTGATGATATCTGACTCAACGCATATCAGAATGAAAATGATTTTTAAAATTTATTATTATCTTAAACGAAAAATTATAAACATTTGTCATGTGCTATGAAATTGTCTCGTTAAGGGTAAAATTACAAATGTAAAGATAAAATTATTTTTTAAAATAAGACAATGGATGTATGTCATATAAAGTAGGGATAATTACACCCACAAGTCACTGAGAAAAATTATTTACACAAAAAATAGCCCACTTTTTTTTCAATTACGAAAAATAGTCATTCGACTGACCTTTGGCTATTTGTTACGATTTTGGGCATTCAACCCTCGTTGTATAGACATGTATAGTCAGTGTATATTGTGTATCATAATGTATATTTAGTGTATAACTCATGTATAAGTAATATACATTGTATAACAGTGTATACTTTCTATGACTATATTGTATAGTCATGTATAGTTTCGCTGATTTTGGGCTTCTTTTTATGTAAATAAAATATGAACTACTTTTTTTGTAAACTTTTTACTTTTTTGTATATATATGTAATTTTCCCAAATTTTATTGAATTATTTTAATTTTAATTTTATTTTAATATTTCATAATTAAAATATTTTTTTTGGTCATATTTATGATTTTTCAGATTGGAGAACTTGCTGGTCTTGCTGTGGGGGCAGTAATTTTGCTTAATGTGATGTTTACCGGGTAATTATTCAATACATTTTATGCATCTAATATTGGATCGATGTAGACATCACGTGTGAATAAATACATAACGTGCATATTCATACTTGATTTTGATATTTGCATACCTTGAGCCGATGATCTGCTAGAAACAGTTTTTCTACCTTTCACAGGATAGGGATAAGGTTGCATACAGACCACCCTCCCCAAACCCTCATCTTATGAAATCACACTGAATATGTTATTGCCATTTCTCAATCGACTATTTTTAACATAAAAAGTATTTGGAAGAAGTTTAGGTATAATTCAATACATTTTATGCATCTATATTAGATCGAAATAGACATCATGTGCGAATAAATACAAAATGTGTATACTCATATTTGATTTTGATATTTGCATTACTTGACCCGATATTCTACTGAAAACAGTCTTTCTATCTTCAGTATTTCTCATTCGACTATTTAGGTTAATTCTTACTATATGAGTTGTGGTGGAACAGGCCGATTTCGGGGGCATCAATGAATCCAGCAAGAAGTTTGGGCCCAGCAATTGTGTCAAGCCATTACAAAGGCCTATGGATCTACTTGGTCAGCCCAACACTTGGGGCCATAGCTGGTGCTTGGGTTTACAACATTATTAGATTTACTGACAAACCTTTGCGTGAAATAACCAAAAGTGGATCTTTTCTCAAGTCCAAAAATTCTAGCACTTAAAAGTGGCCATACTTGCAAAAACTAGTACTAATAATGAAAGAAGAAGTGGTTACTTTTGTAATACACAAAGGGTAAAGGCTATGTAATTTGTAATGTAATAAATTAAAAAACACACACTATATTTTTAGAAAATTGTATGTGTTAACATTCCTAATTTTAGAAATTTTGGAGAAGATGCATTATGAATATCTCGATTTACCCATCTTAGATTTGGTTTGGATGATTCTACAATAGTGTTGTACACTGTAATGTCACCATATTGAACTATTAATAGTGTTGTACACTATAATGTCACCATATTGAACTATTCAAAAACTGACTAGTTATGGAGTAGTTGAATAAATCACCATATATTCAACACATGAATCGTCATAGTTGAATGAATCACTATATTCAATACAAAAATCACAATGTTCAATGAATCACTATGTTCACCTGTTCCATAACTATAAACTAAACTAAACGACGAATTAGAATCCATTATCGACACTCCTGAAAATAAAAAACAAAAACAAAAATAAAGAAATTAAAGCTTCAAGTTTGGTTGATATGATTATGAACATATATGATGAGAAAAACGAGATGGAGAAGACAAGTTTTGATAAAATTCAAAGATAGTAAAGTAATTTTTTTGAAAATGGAAGAGTCATGTATCTATAATCACGAGGAAAAAAAAATAAAAAAAAATAAGAAATTTTAGAATTTTTTTTAAATTATTGAATTTTTTAGAGATTTATAATTTTTTTCCTTTTTAAAGACTCCTACTAGTGTCACAATAGGATTCTCCCAAAAGGAATTTTTTTAAAAATTAATGCCTTTTTAGCATTCAAAGTTCTAATTTTTATCTGTTCGAATTCCTAAAAAATCTGATTCTCTTCTTCTTCTTCACGAATTACAACAACCCTTTTTAAATTCTATAAATTTATACATATTCTTGCTGTTTAATTCCAAAAGAAGAAAAAAAATACGTACAACAATGGAGGTGGCAAGTTCTTCTTCTTCAGCTATGGAGGTAGTTGACATTGCAGACGATGATAATGATGATGTTTCAGTCATATATGAAACCCCAAAAGCTTCAAAAGGTAAAAGAAAAAAGTTTATTGAAACAATTTCAGTAGAAAATTACTTTTGTTCAAAAGCCAGCTCCAGTGGTACAAAAAAAGTGATGATTGATCTTTCTGAAGAACACCCAGATGATGAAATTGAGTTTTTGGGTACCCAATTTGGTCGAAAATCAAAAAGGGTTTCGAATAAAGTTGAGTTTTTGGGTACCCAATTTGGTAGAAAATCGAAATTGAAGTCGATTGTTATTGATGATGATAATGAGGTGTTTGTTGATAAGTTGTTTACTTGTGATATTTGTGTTGATGAAAAGTCTGTTAATGAGGTTTTCAAGATTATGGGTTGTAGTCATTCTTATTGTAAAGAATGTATGCGTAAGTATGTTGGTATGAAGCTTCAAGAAAATGTTTCTCGAATTTCATGTCCTGTTTCAGGTTGTAATGGGGAGTTAGAGCCTTATAATTGTCGTTCAATTTTGCCTAAAGAAGTTTTTGATAGATGGGGTGATGTGTTGTGTGAGACATTGCTTATGGGGTCTGAGAGGCTTTACTGTCCGTTTAAGGATTGTTCCGCGCTGCTTTTGATTGATCAGGATTGTAGTAGTTCTGTTGTGGTTCAGTCTGAATGCCCGGAGTGTAGGAGGTTTTTCTGTGCGAGGTGTAAAGTTGCTTGGCATTCGGGGTTTGTGTGTGAAGAATTTCAGAAGTTGAATAAGGACGAGAGGGAAAGAGAGGATTTGCAGCTTATGCAACTTGCAAAAGGTCAAGCATGGCAGAGATGTCCGCGGTGTAGGATGTATGTCGCGAGATCTGCTGGTTGTGCCCAAATGCTTTGCAGGTTGGTTCGTTCATTACTCCATCCGTTTCAATTTGCTTGTTTGGTTTTGACTTGATGCGACTTTAAGTAGGTAAATGAGACGTTTGAATCTTGTGGTTGTCTTAAACTAAAGACATGTTGAATGTACCAAGATGTGCTTTAATCTTATGGTCTTAAAGATATTATGTGAACAGGTTTTTGAAATATGGTTTTCGTGTTTACTTTTGTCCCCGAATGTTTGTGTGATCAAAGATGTTTAAGCTTAGATGTTTTAATCTATTTGGTCAATGCATGTTGGTTTCCTTAAGTTAGAAGTAGAAGTAGAGGGTGTCCTCTGCTCAACACTTTCGGAAAGTAAAAAAGAATCACGAATGATGTAAAAAAGTATGCAACGAGTGAGAAAGAAACACATGGTTAGAGGAGCCGAAGGTTAGGCTGACTACTTCGGTAGAGCAACACCTAAAAAGATTTATTCCCTACCCCTTGCCTAGTCTTTCAGTGTTGCCAATTCCCAATTGCTGTCATAATTGAGAAAGGGAAGACCGAAGCCATAATACAGGCGCTGACCTCAAGAATTGTCTACTTGTTTATAAATGACTATTTTATAAGAATTTGATTGCTTGTTAGCGCACACACATCTCTGGTTTGCCATGTCGACTGATGAAGAGGGACGGGGCAAGAGAGGTGACCGAACAAAGGGAGCTATGTGTGTGTATCTGTATATTTAGACGTGTAAAGTTCTCAACTGCAACCCCTCTGTCTCACTAGGATTTTCGTTTTTATACTTGTTCTGCTGCTGCCTGCAATGAAATCCTGCGTGCTTGTAATTACGTTGGTTCTTTAAAACTATGATAAATCTAGCTAAGCACAAATGCTTTGCGTTCTCTTTTGTTTTCAATAACAGCCACATGTTGTTTATTTATGTTGGTGATCCCACAAAGTCTTCATAGTTAATGTTCTTTGTCAGGCTAACCAACTAATAAAGACGATAACTTGGATGCTTTGATTCCACTCGTAGGCAATATGGTTTAATGTCGACATTATCTCTATGTTGCCAAATTTTGATGCATCTTTGTTTTAACATTTGCAGGTGCGGATGCTACTTTTGTTACAAATGTGGAGCTCAGTCGTCTAATCACCACTGCCTACGCTGTGGTACTTAAAGATGTATTTCGTATGAACTTATTACTACTGTTTTTTCTTCCTTCTGTTCCCAAAAATACGAGTCCGCTGTAGATGTAGCACCCTGTTTAGAATATAATTGTGAGTTACACTTAGTGGCCTCTTTCCTCAATTATGATTAGATCTTAATTTGTTATATTGGTGAATACATGGAAACATGTTCATAAACTATGTTGCTCGGACTCTCCAAAATTGTTGCTGCATCCATATTTGGAGTGCCCGCCACACACCTCTCGAC
The DNA here is from genome assembly GCA_038996855.1 of Solanum aculeatissimum. Classification (NCBI taxonomy): domain Eukaryota; kingdom Viridiplantae; phylum Streptophyta; class Magnoliopsida; order Solanales; family Solanaceae; genus Solanum; species Solanum aculeatissimum. The sequence continues at coordinate 37,396 of JBCEWC010000113.1, forward strand.
ATTTTCAAAGGGTCTGAGGAATATAGTTCATAAATATGTATACATACATATATTTCACCATTCTGGGAAGATATATCGCGTTGCATAAACAGAAACTAACAGAACTAATGTTGAGATTATCTTTCGTATTTTCAGGTATATTGAGGTGATTGTAGATATCGCCAGTGGTACATCAACTGCAGATGCGCGATTTCTAATTTTATCCTCGCTCTAGGGGTATTTTAGTGATAGGTTCTTAAATTGTGTATATAGATTTTCAGATTTGTGGCTTAGGAGAGATGTCTAAAGAAATAGCTGAAATGACTGTCTTTTTATTATTAATATGAATGTTGTTAGATTATTGATTTGGTAGCCTCTCTTACCTAAATATACAACACCTATATTTCGAAAACAAATTGGAATCGACTATATATTAGCTTTTATTAATATGATGTTCACCAAACTAATGAATGCAAGATATATGTCTTTTAGATAATCATTTCTCACTTGACCATAATTAAGTGAAGTATATTCTCACACTAATTTTTATTTAATTAGACAAAAGAAACTTCAAGTATTTGCGTTTTGCGCCATATATAATTTGGTTAAGTTTTACTTGAAAATTCAAATTTAAAAAGCACATAGCATTAGTTAATATTTAATCCTCCTCTTCTTCATCTTCCTCTTCTTCTTCGTCTTCCTCCTCCTCGTCTTCATCTCCTTCCTGTTCTTCTTCCACTTCCAATTCCATCTCCTCGTCTTCTTCCTTTTCTTCTTCTTCATCGTCCTCCTCCTCCTCCTCTTCCTCCTCATCGTATTGTTCTTCTTCCACTTCCAATTCCATCTCCTTGTTTTCTTCTTCTTCTTCTTCATCTTCCTCCTCTTCCTCGTCTTTTTCTTCTTCCACTTTCAATTCTACCTCCTCATCTTCTTCCTTTTCTTCGTCTTCTTCCTCCTCCTCGTCTTCCCCTTCCTCATTTTCGTCTCCTTCCTCTTCCACACCACCTCTTCGTGCTGCTTCTTCTCCTCCTCCTTCTGTGATTGGGTGTTGTTGGAATTGGTTGAAAGCACCTAAATAAGGTTATAATACATAAAATTTGAAAAGAAATTTAAAGTGATTTGGACTTGTTTCAAATTAAAAAAAAATCAGTTTATAATCCTAACAATAGTAGCATAACTGTGTGCCTAACATGCAACAATAGGTCACCAAGCCATAAATTTAAGCAAAGGGATTAAAAACAAACTAAAAATATCACACCTAATATACTAACCTATGTGTCAAAGAATATTCAATATATAGTTTATGCAAAAATTTTTTTTTTGCATAATTTAATATAATTTTTTGGCGAAAAAAATCAAAGTCAAATCCCCTTTAACAAAGGCAGCCACATCGATGGCATGACCTCACATTATATTTCATTTATTGTGTTTCAATAAACTTCATTGACATTATGTGTATCTATTTCGAACAACCTCGTTAACTTTTGGATAAAAATTCACAATTGTCACTTTTCTGTTCCTGTAATTAAAAAATAGTTATTGTCGTGGAATTTTTAAATTGCACTAGTAAAACTTTAGAATACAATAGAGTTTTCACGTTCAAATTTGAGACTCCATGATACATTTTTATTTAACTACATGATCGAAAAATCGTTGATGAACATTTTAAGCAATTATAGCTATTTTGTGCCTCATAATTTATTGAAAAAAAGGATCTTTTATGATTTGTAGGGTTGAAATCATCAAAACAAATGAAAGAAAGTGTAAATGACACAATCACTCATACATTACGAGTGCAAATCACAAATTACTCTATTAATTATGATAAGTAGTCCTCTAGTAATTAGTACAATTGACCCTTTTATGTTCCAAAAAGCACTTGAAATAAAAGTACAAAACAAAAAACAAACATCAAAAATTAAAAAAAACCTTAAAATTAAAAAGGATGTCTTCTAAGTACCACAATTATTGCAGTAGTGATCACTTGAGTGAGCTCCACATTTGTAACAAAAGTCACATCCACACCTGAAATTATGAAAAGACACCAATAATGCATTTAGATTTTTCGGTATACAACTGATCTATGTTGTTCGTATTCTCTAAATATTCAAAATATTTCTTTTATATGTGTGTCTAGGTAATGTTTAAGCTGGAATTTCAATTGTAGATCAATGCCTTGTGTAAAATTCTACATACACCACTAACCTTTGGAAGTTGAGTACTACATATCATAACGGACGCAGAATACTACTTAATCAAGTAAAAAAGCCAACCAAGTAGGGAACAAGCAAAGATTTGCTAAAGCTCCCTCTATGCACAGGGTTCGGGAAAGGGCCCGACTACACCACAACATCAAAATATTACTTAGTCAAGTAGAAAGGTCAATCTGAAAGCAAACCAACTATTGGGAACATCGGGCGGGGAACTTATAACTCAGAGATAAATTTAGAGACTACTAGACATCTGGTACAACGATTACTCAGAGACAGTGACAGAGTCAGAATTATCACTAAGGGGTTCAAAATCTGAAAAAATAACCATACAAACTAGTCGAAGGGGGTTTGACATCTATTATATACATATAAAAAATTATTTTAACCATCTGGGATTCGGATGAAACCCCTACCAAAGGAGTAGCTCCACTCCTTGCTCAGGGAGGGATTACTAGACGCGACTCTCAATGAGGACGTTGAGACTACTAGAAAGTAACAACAACAATATAAACAGTCTCATAAGTGGGATCTGAGGAGGATGGTGCGCTGTTGCTCCCTACCTTGTGAAGGTAGAGAGACGATCTCCGACTTCGAGGACGGTTGGAAAACAATAAAAGAAAAAAAAAACTAACCTGCATCTCATTTGTGCACAACCTTCTGATCTCCCAACATACATCCTACAACTTGGACATCTTTGCCATTCTTGACTCTTAACAAGTTGCAAAAGTTTTAAACCCTCAATCTCCCTTTCATCTTTATTCATCTTCTCAAATTCTTCACACACAATTCCCAAATGCCATGGAACTTTACACTTTGCACAAAAAAACCTCCTACATTCCGGGCATTTCGATCGGGTAACAACAACAACAAACGTATCTTCTACTACGTCCACACATTCATCAATAAAAAGCGCGGAACAATCTTTAAACGGACAATAAAATTTCTCGTACCTCATAATCATAGACTCACACAACACATCTCCCCACCTAACGAAAACATCGTTAGGCAAAATGGAACCGCATGATTGCGGTTCCAATTCCCCGTTACAACTCGTAACGGGGCACGAAATTCGAGAAATGTTCTCTTGGAGCTTTGAAGATATGTACTTAGTAATGCAATTTTTGCAATAAGAATGATTGCAGCCTAAGATTTTGAACATATCATTTGTAATAGATTTATCATCAACACAAATATCACACGTAAAAATGTCACATTTTGGAATTATTGAGACTTCCATTGAAGAAGCTTAATTAGTTTTTTTTTTTTACTTTTTGCATTAAGCCACAAGAATGAATCTAATAAAATTAATTTGGTGAAGAAGAAGACAATACGTTTTTTTTTTTTTTTGGAATTATAAATAGATAACTCTTTCAACTTCTATAAAAGATTTTTTAGAGAGTTTTAGTTATATACACCTCTTAGTATAAATAATTTTATATTATTATGTCATTTAAAGAGTATTTATCTATAGGTAAGTCTCCTTAAAATATGAGATTCGTAATATTAAAAATAAGACTGTTATATAGCATACGTAAAATTGAGCTAATGATATTAAAAATTTCTTATCAATGTTATTTTAATTAAATTATTATTATTATTTTTTGGGTGATTAGTTGGACTTTGAAAAGATACGAAAATCCTAAACATTAGGGCAAAAGAGTTTTATAAAAAATGAATGACTTAAAAAGAAAATGATATAAATACCTAAGGAAAGATTTTGATAAGATTTGGAGATAAATATATGGAAAGATTATATTAAATATTTTAAGATAGAATCTAAAAAGATTTTCTTGATAATTCTTTTTGAAAATCATAATTGCATCGTAGTTTGTATAAAATTTATTTCAATTAATAATTTTTAAATTTTTCACTATTTTATTAATTCATTATTTCACATTTTAAAGAAATTAAAGAACCTCATTAATTCCTAATAAAATATTTTCTTTCATATTAAACACTAAATTTTAGTACCTTGAAATTTTGATGTTTTCATGGAAGAAAACATTAGTTACTTATATTGTATTTATGAGTTTCCAATTGCTTTCCACTATAATTAGTTACTTATATTGTATTTATGAGTTTCCAATTGCTTTCCACTATAGTTGTTTTCGTATCTAATATTTTCTGTTTTTGGGCTAATATATTTGAATTAAGGGTCTTCCGAAAACAACTTCTCTATCTCTATGAGGTAGTGGTAAGGTCTGCCTACATTGGAATTTCACGGGGTATGTTGTTATCAAAGAAAACATTAGCACACTAGTAGCATTTGAATTTCATGGGTTCTGAATCTTACAATGACGACTTCAACTGCTAATAACTCGACTCTAATTTAAGATTTGTACATATTTAGTGAATTTTACAACACAAATACATGACTTAGGACAGACATATGTTGCCTTCTAGCTCCGCCCCTGGACTCAAGCACATTGTTAAAGCAAATATGATACTCCATTACTTGTCTATCTGAGTTCAGCAGAACAATCAGCTAAGACATGATTTTCTAACCTTCTTCGTCGAGATGTTGTAGTTAATCGCCCTCTGGCTTGATCATAATGGTCTCGAGTGAGCGTTCTTTCTTTAAAATCTTAACGATTGTAGACATGGTTGGTCTGAATGGCGGTGAATCTATGCATTGCATTGCTAGTCTTAGAATCATGTCTGCTTCTTCCCAGTCGTAATTCAGACTTTGATCGATTAGTTCCATTAGATTTCCCCTTCGATTCTTTATTTGTGCCTATAATAGGTGATAAAAGCCAATAATTTTGTCAAGTTTCCTAAATGAATGTACATAACTATTGCAGTTAGTTGAGTTTCACTCACCTCCTCGACGAGGTATTCAACTTCACCACCTGCCCTTGGGGTCGTGATATTCATTCCGCTGACAAGTATAAGTGTGACAACTCCAAAGCTATACACATCTGCACTAGCTTCTAAGGGACGATCTTTAACTTCAGGCGCGGTGTATGACCTGCAAAATTAAAGGCTTTGCAAATAGTTGAGGTGTGTTTCGATAAATAGTTGGTAATAGCTCAAGCAGGAAACTCATATAACAAATAGTTCAAGTAGGAAACTCGCACAACTAATAGAACATGTATGAAACTTGAAAAAAGGGGATATTTTCACGTGAGTTTTTGACTAATAACTCTTTCTGAAATATAATTTGTTAAAGAGTGTTTCCTTACATTGTTCCGACTGACTTTTCCTTGTGATAAAGCTTTGCAAATCCAAAATCGTATATCTTTGGTTTTAGATCACCATCAAGAAGAATGTTTGCTGGTTTAATATCTCCGTGTATAATTTTATGGTTGAACTTCTCGTGAAGAAATGATAAACCTTCTGCTAGACCAAGACAAATTCTATATCTCGTAGGCCAATCTAGTCTTGCTCTAAGTTTGTCTGAACCTGTAAGTACATAACCAAAGCTCAACTTTCAATTTGTACAGCTAAATTCTTTACTACAACTTTCATAAACGGAAGACGTTACCAAATAATGCATCTTCAAGAGAGATAGTTCCAATGTACTCATAGATAAGCAGAAGTTGGTTCTTTCCTGCACAACATCCCATTAGTTTTACAACATTTTGATGTTCCACACCAGCAATTGTACGACTCTTTTCCACAAACTCGCACATTCCTTCTTTTGTTGCTGAAAGCTTTTTAACTGCAACGGCTTTCTTATTCGATAGAGTGCCCTGGATGTTGGTGAAATGTTTCAGATGATGAAATTGTGAATCAGAGAAACAAAATAATTACTCCCTCCGTTTCAATTTTTTTTCTTTCTTTCCTTTTTAGTCTGTTTAAAAAAGAATACATTTTTCCTTGTTTGGTAACTCTTTTAACTCTAACTTTCCACGCGGTATGTTTAACACCACAAGATTGAAGGACATTTTGTACATCCTATATATCTTTAGTTTAAGACCATAAGATTCAAAAGTCTTCTTTACTTTTTGAAACTCCGTGCCAAGTCAAAAATAGGCTAAACAAACTGAAACTAAGGGAGTTGATATCTAGATGTCGAAGATCATCCAACTAGCAAACAGAGAAAGGCAGTGCACAGTACAGCAGGCTCTAACTGAAGATGTGAGGGGCAGCGCGAAAAGTCGAAAGAATGAAGATTACGAAGGCGAACTAAAACTGTAAAAGGCATCAAAAAGAACAGAAAAAATCATATCCTTCAACGAGTTAAAGATTCCAGCTAACCTTATAGATGGTCCAGAATCCTCCCTCACCAAGCCGATTCGCAGCATCAAAATTATTTGTGGCAGCTTTGATTTTCCGATAGTTGTAAAGGCCTCCGGGGTACAATTCAACAAGTTCTAGTTCTATATCAACACATTAGTCGATAAATATCAGCGGAGTGAAAAACAGGTACTACAAATAAAGAGATTTATGATTCACATGATGGTAACTAAAACTGAAACTATATAGAAATGTATCTCGGGATTAACTCAACCCCAAAAGTTAACGACCAATGTGGGGCAACTTAACACCCTTCCATATTAAAAGTAGTGTTACCTTCACGGCGTAATTTGTCTTGGTATCTCCAGGAAAAACCAATGAACAATATTAGAGAAAGTAATGCAAATGCTGAAATTCCAGCAAGCACTCCAATGGACAGTTGTGATTGAACTGGTTCATAAATTGTTACCATGAAATGTCAGTCCCAAAATACTGAGGTAAACAGTCGGGGATAGCCCAGTGCATAAAGCATCCCATATTCACATAGGGTCCGGAGAAGGGCTCTGATATAGGTCACACGGAGACAACATTACCGTTGCTCCAAGGCTCCCTTTTGTAAAATGGTGTAATAGTTGGACATAAAATGAATACCTGGAGTTACTGTAATTGCAGATATAAGGGGACCATAGTACACTGATGGGTATAAGCTTGACCCTTTTCCAGACCAGTATAAGTGAATCTCGAGTAGATTGTTTTCCACATAAGCAGTATGTTCCGTTGTTTTAGCTTTATCCATACCTTCTGCTTCTTTTTCTATGTTGAAGTTTCTCAGCACGCTTATTCCCTGCGTAAATATAATCGAAATATATTCTATATGTTTGTATATGGATCACAAGGTGGTTTTGGTACCTTACCTGGATATCTATGTCAAAGAGTCGCCCTGCTTTGCTATGCGAAACTGTATTTGTGCTACTAGATATGTCAGCAAAGTGAAGATTCACTTGGTACATACCGTTTTTCAAACAAAATCCATAATATTTCAAAGAGATTGGGGATAAACGTGCTGTTCGATACAATTGGGTGTCACCAGCATGAATTTCGCAGGTATCATTTAGCAAGTACTTATCACGACTTGTCCATAAGAAATTTCCCATACTACTATAGCCCCATTTTGAATTATTACTCTTGAAGAAAGTTGATTCACCACGTTGATGTACATCAGCTTCATATTCACTCCCGTTAACTGATACAGACTCACCACCGCAGTTTATAAACAAATGATCATCTACAAATGGATACACAAATATTAATACATGGTGCATTTTAAGATCTCAAAATGCGAGCAACTTTAATGTGGAAACGGCAAACTAGCAAATAGCAATCTTATCATGAGTTATGACACAAACACGTTTAACATAAGACGTATACTAAAGTCACTTCATGTGTTTAGTTGTTAATACTTACATAACTGAGTTCCATTCTTACAATGGAAATCAACTTGGTCCCGCTTTGCAACCCTGCATTCCAATTTATGCACAAAGTTAAGTATATAACTTGGACCAATTTTCTTCCGAGACAAAATGATTTCTTTTTTTGTTTCCAGTTTGAGGAGATAGAGGTGGAAGAGCTTACTCTTCCGTTTCATTCGAGCAACACTTGAACAGATTCCTGGAAAGGAAAATATAATTGGTTTCGGAAATAGAAAAGCTTCTAAGAAGAACATAACTAAGATTTTCTAGATATGTGAAAATCACCCTTACAAGTTAGGATTTATCGCCTTTCCGGGGCTTATATTCACATTTTTGAAATAGTTTTCAGAAAGATCCCTGCACTTTAACTAGGATGAATGAGTGGCAAAATACATTGTAAAAATTAATGAAAATCCTGCACGGAAAATCATGTTGAATCAAACATCAATTGGAAGAAATTAAATGCCATGACGTTTACAACAATCGATTTCTGAACAAAAATTATATCCAATTAATGGATAGAAGAGTAAAAAACAAGAACAGAGAAAACGAAATGCACTTACACGTATTCAGTAGCATTCATCCAAGCTGGAATTGTCTCATTGAGTTCATTTTTTCTTAGAAATCTGGAAATAACGCATTGGATCATGACACTTAAAAAACCAGAATTTCTGATATTCAAATGAAACCAGAATCACCCAATCCTAATATACAAGTATCATAAGTTGCAATTAGTATGAAAGCCAATGCTCACTTCCTAACCTTTCCATCTATAGATCCGTTTCAGCTGTTATACAACAAGAATATACGCAAAGCATTCCTTATTCAATAGACCCTCGGTACAAGAAAAAGAAGTCCGAAGCAGTCCCGAAAAAAAAGTAACAGAAATACAAGAAACAATAGATAGTAACAAAAATAGTAGATAGTAATAGAACGGAAACTACACTAAACAATACAACAATCGAGGTACTAGAAACAACAGATAGTAACATAAATCCGTATCAGCTATTAAGGAAAAACAGGACTTGAGTTTTGAGATTACTGGCTTCGACAGGAAATGCATAGACGTGGTATAGAATCTTTTCTTGCAGTGACGAATTTTGTATCCACATTTTCATTACAAAAGTAAGATCATCTTTTTATTAAATGATTAGTTAGAGAAGCAAGATCGCTTACAGATATTCCAGCGAGCTGTCAACAGCTTCTGGAATTCCACCATACAAATGATTGAAACTCAAATCCCTGCAGGAGGATAAAAGAAAGTAGTATTACTTTATATGTTTGTTCAGGAAACATGTAATAGCCTATTTAGCGACAGGTTTACACGCAATTAATTATTTTTCCATTTTGTTCCACACACTTCACTGTTGATGTGAGATGGAAAAGAGCAAGACAAACATAGCACACTTTAAGAGTTTAGACTGACAGAACTCTTCAACCAACAAATGACTGATTTTCTCATAAACTTCATAATATAAGACGTTGAAACACGGGATTGAAGCAGTTAGAGAGGAGAACATCTGACACATCGACTTTTCCCTATCAAAAAGCATGGCTTTTTCTTTGTGAAGTAAACGAATATGGAGATATTTATTGCAGAAGCTGTCTTACAGATACTGTAGACCAGATAGTTTCCATATCCAATCAGGGATTCTGGCATTTATTGAGCAATTCCTCAGTGTCCTAGATAAATGGAAAATCAGAAAATAGAATTGTATGTGAGGAGAAGAGCAAAAGCAAAACTATTACTCCAATAAACATGATAGTTTCAGGTGCCGCAGGACTCACAACGCACTCAAAAATTTTGCTTCGGATAAATCTGGAAATGAGGAGTTTCCTCCAACTAAGTCATTGATATACCTGAAAGTAGATAATATATAATCCATAATAATTCAAAGTTTGGGAGACCTCCTTTCAAGGATGCGTATATCGGAAAAGCTACAGGGTTTTACAGTGTTGTTAGACTCTTCAGCTTTGAGAATTGACCATGTAGAGGTGCAGAAAAATCATTCCCCATCAGATTCCTTCTCAAAATGTGCAAAAAAAAGAATCAGTAGTCTTGATAAAAACATGCATAAATAGTATAGAAGTGTATAGTTACGTCGTGAGTTTTACATGATGCGCAGATCTTGCCACTCATTGAAAATATCCGGGATTGTGTCATTGAGGTTGTTCCCTCGCACATTGCTATAGAGAAAGAAGATTAATCAAGTGATTTAAATATCTAATCTGAAAATCTATATTCTTGACATCAACTAGCAAGTGAACACTCCAACTTTGAACAAGCACGTCTAGACACCTAAATTTATCTTCACCGTGTCAATTGAACACTCCAACTTAAAAAATGTGTCACGTCAGTGTCAGATGTCCATGAGATACACTGGGATGAGTTGGAGTGTTTAATTGTTAGCTGAGGTATCTAGATGTACACTCTCAAAGTTAGAGTGCTTACTTATCAACTGAGGCCAAGTTTGAGTGTTTGTTTACGTATTATTATATATACACACACACACATACCTTTTCGTGTTTCAATTTTATGCTAATAAGAATGGAAGATAAGATAGTAGATACTTACAAGTATGTCAGTTTATTCAAATTCTTGAAACTCGGTGGTATGGCACCAATAAATTCATTGTTATACAAGTGCCTGAAATCATTTACTACATAATATTAAGTATCCATGTTTTCTTTGTTAACCTTGAATGGAACTCTTTCTAGTAAGATATACTAACAAACTATACTTACAATTCCTCAAGATTGACAAGATTTCCAAGGTGGTCCGGGAGTTTATCCGAGAGTTGATTCTCCGCCAGGTACCTAATTGTGAAGGCAAATAGATGGGGATTTAGGTTTGCACTTAACCAAATGGAAAGTAGAAATATGGATCTTATCAAGGCTTTTACAATCCGATGAGGCTCTTAATATCTCCCAGCTGGTATGGAATTTTATCCGATAAGAAATTATTACTCAAATCTCTGAAAAGACAAGAAGAAGAAAAATATATTATGAACTAAGGCGACGAGATAGTAATAGTTTATTTCGCACTAGAAAGGACAATATAAGATGCAGCTTTAGACTTACAAATATTCCAAATATTGAAGAGAATCCAACTCTGGAGGAATTTTTTCGTTGAAGAAGTTTTTGCACAGATATCTGTAGTGTCAACCAAGTTTAGATTCCTAAGTACTAGTCCATAGAGTACGCGTGAAACTACTATACCATATAGTTCTTAGGTTTTCATTAGATTATCAAATGTTCTTCATTCTCAATTTTCGTTATTAGAATGCCAATGATCTAATGGTTCTTAAAGCTTACAAACACCAACATAATGACATAATTAGGTAAGTCAATAACTTACATGCTTCTTAAATATTTCATCTGACCAAGGAAAGGTGGAATCCTTCCGCCCAATGCGTTATCACATAGAGAACTGTCAGACAAAACAACATAAGCATCAGAGGTAATTCAAGAAAACAAATTCCTTACTTAGCTTCATCGTAAGCATAGCAATGAAGACTTGCAAAAATAGATAAATAAGTTTCTAATGGACACAATAAAGGATGGATAATATAATGAAAAGTTTGAAGCCGAAGTTATGAAACTACTCACAATTCCGTTAGACTCTCCAGATGTTGAAAAGAGTCAGGAATTGATCCACGCAACTTGTTTCCATTCAAAGAACTGTAATAAACCAAAATGGATAGATACATAAAGGATATATTTAAGCTCCCGAGGAAGGGCCAGGCCATATACACAGCCTTCGCCTGCAATTCTGCAAGAGGCTGTTTCCACGACTTAAACCCTTGACCTTTTGGTCACATGACAACAACTTTACCAGCAATAAGAATCCCCTTCGAAAAGCACAATACAAAAAAGAATATATTGTTTAGGTATCCTTACAGGGTTCTTAAATATTTAAGGTCTCCAATCTTCTCAGGGATCCGACCTTCTAATCGTCTATTGGAGAAATCACTGCAGTTCATTATGTTGCAAAAACATCAATCAGAAACTCGATGTTTCATATTAAAACAAATGCGACATATTTTAACTCCCTTGAAACCACAACTTCAAACGAATAGTAATGAAAATAAAACAAGGGTGATTTGTACATATTTGACATGGATGGTACTGACTTAAAACAAAAATACTAGTTGATTTCTTTTTATCTGTCTTAGCCTTGCTGGACAAACTTACCTGGTATCTGTTACTGGTGGGACGTAGCAGGTATCACGTGGACCTTCATTAGTGTCCTAATTCTTTGATGCATATAATCTACTATGAAAAATTCAAGTAGTGGTAGTGGTTCAAATCTAACAGAGATAATAACACTAGGTGATTTCTATTTATCTATTCTAGTCTTGTTGGACAGAGTTACCTGTGCCTTTTACTGGTGAGAGGTAGCAGATATCACATGGAATAAGTCGAGGTACACTCAAGCTAGCCAAACACCACAGTTATTAAAAAGAAAAAACACCACAAGCATTGCATGTCTTCATACTAGTCAAATGACGACCACAACCTAAGAGCACAAGTATATATTGCTCTCTATGCACAAATCTCCTAAACTCCCCAAAATATGATGGCACAATGGTTCAATAATTATATCAGTGCAAATTATAATTAGAAAAATAGATGAATGCAATCCAATCGATGTCTCCAACTCATGATTCTATCAAATGATTTGTAATATTTCCGACTAATGTATTACTTAGCAAGTCAATTAACAAGAAGAGCGATCAAGAAATACACCGAAAAGAAAGAGGACAATGATAGTAAGTAACTTGGATTAGAAGCCATACATGTGCACCACTCGACATCTTTTATGTTTCTCAGGATAACAATCACAAGTAACGGCATTACTTCCAATATAACAACTCATGGGTAATATTCCCCAAGAACACCCGAGCAGCTTATTGATGACAGCCTCTGTCATCCATGTGCAGAAAGATTTAATCAGCACAGAAAAAAATAAAAAATGAATAACCTGCGATGTCATGAATTTTTCGAAAACAAATATATGCATACTACTCGTGCAATTGTCTTTCTATATACAGTCATCTCTATGTTCCTATTCGTGTACAAATAACCCGTAAAGGTTATTCAGCTTTCATTTCAATCTTTCAACAGATGTTTGCTTATTTAACACTTCTTAAATTTGAATTAAATGGATCCACATATCTTAATATAGTCTATACACATTTGCTGAAGGAAATATAATTCGAAAATATAACAAAGAAAGTTAAAAACAATTCAATTACGAATTCAGAAAACAATGGACTACTATCACTTTGACAGCAACATTTACCATGTTTTTGGGCAGAGCATCAACAAACTTGCATATAACGTAGTGCTAAAATGACGTTGAGGACTTTTAACAGATGAAATTTGCTGGCTACATGTACTCTACACTTATCTGACCCACTTTGCGGGATTTCAGTGAGTATGTTGATGTTCTATCGGTACAAGAAAACAAGCAGCATATATGTTTACATGATAAATAACTGAGTTCAATATCTCATTATCAACCAAGGTTAAACGCGAATAAAATTTATCACAATTGTAACATGATGAACATGGAGTACAAGGCTAGCTCTCAATGGCCGAGCAGGCTTAAAGACAAAGACAGTCGCGATCTTACCATCTTCTTCGGCAAGAGGAGGTATTTCTTTTATATTTGTATCACGCCAAGTTGTTGTACAGATGTTGCTTAGAGGACCTCGTGTAGCTTGTTCCACTGTCACCTTACAATGGACCAAAAGCACCAAAAGAGAAACGAAAATCCTGTAAATATACATAAACATTGCCATGTTAGCTCATAAGAAATGATTTAATCCTTCTTTATATAGCTTTAAGTTAAAGAGTATACACAAACTTTACCATATATAATCCTAACCTGTGTCGTTCGGACTCTTTAAAAATGTTAATGGATAAGTGTCGGATCCACCAAAAACAAGCATTTTTTAGGGATCCAACATAGGTGCAACAACATTTTTTGAGAGTTCGAGCAAGATAGATCCTAATTGGGTTCATAAACACATTTATAAATATTTAGTGGATATGTCGATACGAATATAGGAACTAGGCAAAAGCTATTGGGTACACGTGAACTGATAAACAATATTGTGGATCGCCTACATACAGTGGGTGAGTTATTAAAAAATAACAATCATTTATTCACTTTTTTCATATTGTTTCCACTTCTGGGCCCTTACAGCATAGCATACCTTATCTTTTTTCAAAAAGGTAAAGAGCTACACCATTTTCATGTCACTTTCCTCCTTGAAATTTCTACTTTATAAAGCTGATACCTCCAATAATGCTGTAAAGAGTCATTGACTCATTTCTATCTCATGTACAGTTGCAGATGAGATTCATCTGAACCCAATACTTTCCAACACGAAGCATAAATTTATATGTAAAAGTCCATGAAACCATGACTTCTAAAATACGAATCCTTAGAGTCCCGTCACTATGATATAAATAATGGGATAAATAATCAAAGGATTATTTAATACCTCCAACAAAAACCAAATGCAGGATAAAGCAATCCTTTATTTTATCTCGGGATTATGCCTCACACCAAATGACTCCTTAGGGGTTGTCCTGTTTATTATTCGGGGATTATAATACTTGTACTAATTTATTCTAGGTAGATAAATTTATGCCATCGATCAAACATAATATAAATAAATTTTTATCTCAAACTTAATTATGGGATATCTCACTTTATCTCGCGTACGGAATGACCTCATAGAGTTTAAATCATGAATCCGCTTCAATTTCCTTTACAGGGAATCAGTTCACTACCACACATCCACTATCAAATAAGCATATTCTATGTAAAAGTAAAGCAACTCATGATATGCATGGAAGGTGTTTGATGAAATGACTCAAAGAGAATTCAATTAAAAAAAGACCAGTACAGGGATATTACCTTCTTTCTCTTTTTTTTTCCCTCAATAAACAAAGACCATAAAATGACTCATAGGCAGGATATTTACGTTGTCCAACAATTCCCCTCTCAACACCTGGTGCCTCATGCAACACGTTTATCATCATACCAAAAGTTACCATTGATAGCATGGGTGGTAAAATGTTATTTCTTAACTAAGTTCATTAAGGTAACTTTCGATTGGGCCACCCATACCCTCACAGATTTTGCCATAGACAGGATGCTGGTATTACGCAACTTGCTACTCCGTTTGTTTACTTTTAAATCGAAATCGTTTGTTTCTTATTCCTTGACCCATAAAATCCTATCAGGCGATCTCCAAACCCGTTGGGCAACCTGGGCCTCTTGCTGGGCTCGTTACGGACCCCTCAGTATAATTTTTTGGGAAAGTTGGCCCCGAGCCTTGGGCAAGCCCAGGAACCGTGGGCTAACACCCACGAAAAACTGCAAAAATCGCCTGTTTACTGTTCCTTGGACCATAAAATCCTACCAGGCAATCTCCAACCCCGCCAGGCCGCCTGGGCCTCTTGCTGGGCTCGTTACGGACCCCTCAGTATAATTTTTCAGAAAAGTTGGCCCCAAGCCCTAGGCAGGAACCGTGGGCTAACACCCACGAAAAACTGTTGAAATCGCTTGTTTCCTGTTCCTTGACCCATAAAATCCTACATGGCGATCTCCAACACCGCCAGACCACCTGAGCCTCTTGCCGGGCTCGTTACGGACCCCTCGGTATAATTTTTCGGGAAATTTGACCTCGAGCCCCGGGCAGCGCCAGGAGCCCTTACAACTCCGCCACAATATTTGACAAGGAGATTATTTTTAAAAAATGTGTTTCCATATTTAGTACTCCTCTTTATGCACAATATCCTACGTGACATATTTTAGGCCACAAGCCGATAATATTCAAATTAAATTACATTTGGTACATTACAAACATAGTTCAAAGTCATAAGATTCAAAAGACATTTGATATATTACACATATATATCAAAGGCTGCGAGAATTAAAAGTTCTTTATTTTTTAAACTTTATGTCGAGTCAAACTAAAACAAACGAATTGAAACGGTGGGATTAATTTTCATAGTCCATATTATACTAGTTATGGTGCGTGGGGTGGTACATATCCCTTCTTCATTTATCGTAGGTTTCGAATTTGAACTCTGATAATGAAGTTGCTTTTAGCGAAGAGCGTTTCCTCCCCTCCCCAGATTTTTCTTTTTAATTTTTTGAAGAATTTTTCAACACGATTCGAGTCCAAAACGAATACTAAACACTCGATAAGAAATAATTAAAAAAGACAGTGTCCACATTAATCATTTAACAAACCATTTAATTAGTGATTAATTAGTTTGTTTTCTCCGTCATTAAACTGGACTAACTTGTTTACCATATTATTAGCAACAAATTAGTGTGTTGACAAAAATAATTATAAAAAAAATTAAACACATTGTATCAATTTAGATGATAATTCACATAAACTTGAGGTGAAATTAAATGTAGTAAAATACTTTAATTACTTGTCGTTCTTATTAAAAATATTTATCTTAATTTTTTTTTTGTTATTTTACAAGTTTAAGATAAAATTAATTAATTTTTTCCCATATATATCCTAAGTAGTAATAATGAATATTCAATAAAAAGAAATTATATATTAAGACATATATAGATATAAATGAGGATAAAATAGTCAGACTTTGCTTATGGGCGTTTAAGGGACGTGTAATTCAAATATATTATTCTTAATAATGTCATTCGTTTTAGACCGAACTCACGATTTTTTTTCAAAATGACTCACACCATTAAAAGTATTAAATATAATTTGCATTTCCAACACTTTCTGTATTTCTAACGTAATACTCTCTTTGTTTTAATTTACATGAGATCTAGTTTGATCGTACATGAAATTTAAGAAAAAAATAAAAGATTTTATAAACTTGAAATATTAAATATGTCATATATTGTAAGTTTTTTAAAACTCGTGTTTTTAAATGTCATGAAAGCTTCCTAGTATAATTAAAAAAAAATTGGAAAATTCAAGTTAAATCGTTTTTAAAATTAGAAATGTGTCTTTGTTTTTGTACAAACCGATAACAACAACAACATATCCAATAGAATCTCACAAGTGGGATCTGGGGAGCCCAAAATGTATGCAAACCTTACCACTAGCTCATAGAGATAGAGAGACAGTTTCCAGAAAATCCTCGTCTCATAGAGATAAAGAAGTTGTTTCCAGAGATATTTTTTTTACAGGCCGATAAGAAAAATAGTATCTATCTTTTTTTTTATTACTCTAATTTAAGTTATGATTTATTGTCACCTTCTTCTAAGCCTTTATATTTTAACTTTTGCTTTCACATTTTTGCATTATTTTGAATGTGTCATTTAATTTATTTATTTATGAGAATCTCTCTTTCAAAGACGGCAACATAAAAAGGTTTCTTTTTATTTTAAAGATTTGTCACCATTTGCTAAGTATAATTAAAAAAATATCTCATTATTTCTTAAATAAATAGTACTAACATTCACAACAATTCTTGCCACACTCTAAATATTTGTTCTTCCATTTGCTTGCATTAGGATCACAAAATTTTGAAAAACTATGGTACTAAAATTTTCATTTATTATTTATTTTCTTGTGTTTAGTACGTAGGCGAAAAAAAGAAGAAGATCCTAAAAGCATTCGTATAAAATCTAAACAAATATTATGGAAGATAGGGGGTGTAGTTGGGATCAGTGGCGGAGACACGATTTTCACTAAGGGGGTTCAAAATGTGAAGAAGTAGACACATAATAAACTAGTGGGAGGGGGTTCGGCATCTACTGTATATACAAAAAAAATTATTTTAACCATGTATAAATAATATAGTTTTCCGTTGAAGGGGGCCCCTCAAGCTAATGTAGCTCCGTTCCTGGTTGAGATTGGATGGGGGCTAGTGGGTGAGCGTGAAGATGAGGTGTGTTGGAGGGTCAGGATGACACCATCGATCAATGCAGAACTTATTTTTCATACTTCCACTAGAGAAGTCATTTTCCTCATTTTTAATGAACTGCATGTGTTTTCCTAGAGAAAATGTTTTCCAAAAATTTTAACCAACGACATGGAGTTTTTTTTTCTTTTTCGAAAAATATTTTCCACCGTACCGAACACACCCTTAATCCATTTCTCAATTTCTCCATATTGATTCATATAATGTGAATTTTAGTTCTTTGTGTTTAATTTCTTGAATTCTTTTTTTGTTTCTAATTACTTGGTTGTAGGATAAGAATCAACTTCTTGAAGGAAAGGTTGATTGGAGAGGAAGAATAGCTAGTAAGGATAAACATGGAGGACGAGGTCCTTCCTCATTCATTTTAGGTAAAGAATATTTGTGATATTGTCTGTTCTGAATTAAATACTTTCATACAATTTTTTCACAAAATCAATAATATTATTGCACCTTCAATACGACTTCTTTTTCGTATCTACTTCTGATGTAAAACTAATTAGTTTACTATAAATATAGTCATGTTTTATTGACATAAAAAAGTAAAAAAAATCATAAGAGTGACTATATAATATAGCTTGCCAAAAGTCATAGAAAGTATATGTTGACTATACAATATGAATTACTTATACATGAGTTATACATTGAATATACATTATGATACACATGCCGTCTTACCATTAATAAGAACATAACTATATGTGTATTTACTTCTATAAATACATTTAGACTCTAATCTCCTTAGTAGAAGTACTTTATATCCTTGACTTTTTCATGTATATACTTTTTTTACAGTTTAAATCCTCTGAATGAAAATTCTAGCTCAGTCGTTATTTCCAACATAAACATTTTGTGTACTATTAATTCTAGGAACATTTGCTTTTGAGAACATGGCATCATTTGTGTTGGGAGTGACCTTGGTGACTTATTTCAATGGAGTGATGCATTATGATGTAGCTGATGCAGCAACTCAAGTTACAAATTACTCAGGAGCCACTTATATTTTAACTGTCCTTGTGGCAATCCTAGCTGACACTTATGTTGGAAGATTCACAGCTGTTATTATTTCATGTTGGATTGAATTCTTGGTAATATTACATTTGTAAACTATGTTGTTCAGACTCTTCAGAAATGTCGATGGGTGCATGTCGGATCCTCAAAAAATAGTATATTTTTGAAGGATCCGACACGGGTGCGGCAACATTTTTGGAGAGTCTGAGCAACTTAGTTTGTAAACACTATAGTTTATAATCAAACACTTAATATCCTATGTTGCTCGGACCCTTTATAAATATCAACAGTTGTGTATCAAATCCTTTAAAAATAGTACCTCCTCTGTCTCATTTTATGTGACACTCTATTCTTTTTAATTTGTCCCAAAAAGAATGTCACATTACTAGAATCAGAAACAATTTAACTCTAAAGTTCTCCTTTTATCTTTAATGAAATGATTTTCAACCACACAAATATCTATGGATGATTTTAGACCACAAGTTTCAAAAGTTTTCTTTTTTTTTCTTAAACACCATGCCAAGTCAAGTATTGTCACTTAAAATGAAACAGGGGGAGTATATTTTTGAAGGATATGACATCTTACACAAGCGCAACATCATTTTTCTGAGAGTTCGGGAAACATAGCTTAGACATATATTTGGCTTTGAGTACTCTCCAAAAATGTTGCCACATATTGTCAGATTTTCTTCGACAATACACTACTTTTCGAGAATCTGACATGCACTCAACGATATTTTTTAAGAGTCCGAGCAACATAGGATTATACCCCTTATATTATGAAAATCTTACTCAACTTTTTGATAGGGATTAGGATTGCTAGCATTTCAAGCACACTATCCCAAATACAAGCCACCACTTTGCAACATTCTTGATCCAACTTCAAATTGTGAGAAAGTTAATGGAAAAAATGCAGCCCTTTTATTTGTTGCACTTTATTTGGTAGCACTTGGCTCAGCAGGAGTCAAATCAGCATTGCCATCACATGGTGCTGATCAATTTGATGAGAATGACAAGAAAGAAGCAATTCAAATGTCAAGTTTTTTCAATTGGCTTTTGTTGGCTGTGTGTCTTGGTGGTTCAATTAGTACAACATTTATTGTGTGGATTCAAGAACATAAAGGATGGGATTGGGGATTTTTTGTGAGCACAATGGCTATGCTGTTTGGTGCAATAATATTTTGTGTTGGATTACCATGGTATAGAATATTTGTTATTAAAGGAAGCAGCGCAATTACGGAGATTTTCCAGGTATTTACCCTCAACTATCACATTTTTGTGAGTTTCATGTCTCAACTATTTACTGTTCTTTTTACCTATCTAAACAATTACTTTTTTCGCTAGTTTCATACCTACTTAACTATTACTCCCTTGATGTTGAGTTGGCCTACACGTTGATTGGAAACAAATATTTGGCCAACACATTAAGGGGAGTATTGATATCGGATAGTCGGGGTATGAAACTCGCGAAAAAGTAATAGTTTAGATGTGTTTTTGACCATTAGCTCTTCTACGACACCTATTGTGTGGATTCAAGAACATAAAGGTCCTTGTGAAGATTAAAACATAAGTCTTAGCTATATGTCGCTCAAATTCTTCAGAAATGCCGCCTAATGTGTGTCGAATCCTCCAAAATTATTCAGTTTTTAAGAATCTGACACGAGTGCAACTACTTTATTTGTGTTCTTGTTGAAAGGTATATGTTGCAGCCATAAGAAACAGAAATCTTCAACTTCCTGAGGATTCGTCTGATCTCTATGAGATCGACGAGGATGAGGAAGCTGCAATTCCAGCAGAATTTCTACCTCATACTGATACATACAAGTTAGTAATCTCTCTATTTCATACATTTACGTCCAAATTTTTATACTATCAGGTCACTTAAAAGATAACTAAAAGTATCGCATGTAGTAAGTAGGATTGCATTAGTAACCTAGAGAATAGGATGGATGAAAGATAACTCTTATGATTTGATTTATCGTTTTTTAATCCAATCTTAGACAATCGTATGTGATGTGTCGTATACTCCAAAAATAGTATAGGGACATTTTTGAAGAGTCTGAATAATGTTTATTAGAGAGAAAAATTCTAAAATATATAAAATCAGATAAGTTTTGCCGTTTGGAACATTGATTCAATTTAAATTCTTGAATAGTTACTAAAAATCCGACTTAACTTATTTCCTTATTATTTGACGCTTTTAAAATGCCTCGATATGGAAAGATCCTCATTTTATTGTAATATTTTTTTTCCTAGGTTCTTAGACAAAGCAGCAATTATTGAGAAATCACAACAACAACAACAATCGAAAGAACAAATTAATCCATGGAGACTTTGCAGAGTTACACAAGTAGAAAATGCAAAAATCTTGCTACGCATGATACCTATTTTTTGTTGTACAATTATTATGACGCTTTGTCTAGCCCAACTTCAGACATTTTCGATTCAACAAGGTTTCACCATGGACACAAGGATCACAAATTCCTTTCACATACCACCCGCCTCATTGCCAATCATCCCCATTGTGTTCTTGATCATCATCATCCCCGTCTACGATCAAATCATCGTTCCTATCTTGCGCAAGTTTACTGGCATTCCAACAGGTACGGGTGTTAAATAGATGAATTGAGCTAATTTAATCAATAAACTTATGGAATTAAAATTGAGCTGGTCAAAATTAGTAAATGTGTGGATCGGGTGAATTTGGTAGGTCAAAATGAACTGGATTAATAAATGAATTTGTCATTAACTCGCGTAGAAGTTAGTACTAGGGTTGAAATTGATTTGGTAAAAATGGGCTAAACAATAAGTCATAACCCAACCAGTCAACTCTTACTAAATTTTAATCTTTATTTGTTTTTTGATAATTTATAATATTACCTATTAAAACTTTATTTTTCACATTATGATAAATGAAAAAACTTTTTTAAAATATTTGATAATGTTTCTCATAGGTCAAAATTTGGATTATATTCAACCCAACTTTTAGATGAATTGAATCAGACAGATCAAAATAATTTGATATGGATGGCGTCAAAATGAACTAAAGAATGGGTCATAGTTTATTCGCCTCCAACCCTTACATGTTTTTTTTTTGGGGGTGGGGTGGGGGGTGGGTTGAGTTCGTATCAATAAATGGATCATGGTTTGGTTGGGGGTGAGGGGTTGAACATATCATATCTTTACAGGCTAATTTTGTCATTTCTACCTGCAGGTATAACGTACTTGCAACGAGTCGGGGTTGGCTTAGTCCTCTCCGCTATATCTATGGCAATAGCATCCATCGTAGAAGTCAAGCGCAAACAAGTAGCACGGGAACACAACATGCTTGACGCGATTCCCGTGCGACAACCATTGCCTATTAGTGTGTTTTGGCTCTCAATCCAATTCTTCATATTTGGAATTGCAGACATGTTCACCTATGTTGGACTTCTTGAATTCTTCTACTCTCAAGCACCAAAGGAATTGAAATCAGTGTCATCATGTTTTCTATGGACTTCAATGTCAATGGGATATTTCTTGAGTTCAATTGTTGTCAAAATTGTGAACAAGTCAACTAAGAAAATTACAAATAGTGGAGGGTGGTTAGTTGGAAATAATTTCAATAGGAACCATTTGAATTTATTTTACTTGATGTTGGCTATGTTGAGTTGTTTGAATTTTTGTGTCTATTTGGTTGTTGCTAGTAAGTATAAGTATAGGGTGCAAAAAAGTGTTGGTGATCAAGATGATAGTAGAGTATATGCTATAAAGGATCAGAACAGTCTCTCTACCTTCTCGAAACAAGTCGAGTAAGGTTGAATATGCACTATCAATTTCTCCAATGATTTTTTGTGTCTATTTGGTTGTTGCTAGTAAGTTTAAGTATAGGGTGCAAAAAAGTATTAGTGATCAAGATGATAGTAAAGTATATGCTATAAAGGATCAGAACAGTCTCTCTACCTTCTCGAAACAGGTCGAGTAAGGTTGAATATGCACTATCAATTTCTCCAATGAATATGTACGTTGTTATTGATGATGAAGATTTAAAAATGAAATTTGTGATTAGTTCTTTTTAATGTACTTGGAAATTCAGTTGTTTTGAAAGTCGAAAGATTATTTCCTTATGTTGTTTGGCAAAAGAACTTTTTTATATATATACATATAAAATTTTTTAAAAAAATCACTCGTAAAAATTTCAGAACCCCTCGACTTTATCTCACTCCGTCTACCTTCTTCTTATAATAATGACAAACACAAAACCAGACATTGCCATCTGTCCATGCCATGCAAATCAATTACGTGGCAACAAGGCTCATAAATACAAGCCACATCATGACTACGTGTCCACTCGAAAATCGACCACATCATCCAATGCCACATCATCAAAAAGAAAATTACTAAAGCTCCACCAAACTCAACCCTATTTATTTCAATATATAACTCAGGAATCGTTTAGTAGAGTGTATACAAATTACTTTTTAAATTTCATTTCAATATTATTTAAAAAAAAAAATATTATTATGACTTCTTCGACCAAAGGTCATCATGAGCAATTTCCACCAGGGGAGCCCATGTCAATAGGACAACATATGCTAGACAAAGGGGCTCAAATGATGCAATCTTTGAAACCTATCAAGCAAATGAACCAACATGTTTGTACTTTTGCTATGTACAATCATGATATGTCCCGTCAAATTGAGACACATTATTATATCACACGCGTGAATCAAGATTTTCTTCAGTGTGCTGTTTATGACTCTGAAGAATCCACCGATCGCCTTATTGGTATTGTTTTTTATTTCTTCTGTCTCAATTTATATGACTTTTTTTTTAGAGTCAAATAATTTAATAAATAATTTTTTAATATAAATATAGTTATTTAATAATTAAGTAATTTTGTATGCAGGAGTAGAGTATATATTATGTGATCATATCTTTGAAAGTTTGCCTCAAGAAGAACAAAAGCTTTGGCATTCTCATGCACATGAGGTTTTTTTTACATTAATTTTTAATTCTTTTTAATTTTTAATTTAAAATAAGTCATATATATTATATTATAGTATAAGTTTTTTTAACTTGTAATTACATAATACAATTATTTTAGTTTCATTTTATATGTGGCTTACTTTGACTAAAGAAGCAATTTTTTTTTAAATTTGTGATTTAAAATAAGTCATATATAATTTTCGTTGCTATATAAAAATTTGATCTTTGTGAAAATTTGATATCTAGATAAAATCAGGACTTTGGGTGAATCCAAGAGTTCCAGAAATGGTAGTAAGGTCTGAATTGGAAAATCTTACCAAGACTTATGGCAAATTCTGGTGTACGTGGCAGACAGATAGAGGTAAATAAATAAACTTTTATATCGATTTACGTGACACTGTTCAGATTTCGAGATTTGAAAAAGTTATCATTTGTTTTGTTATATGTTACTCCCTCCGTTCACAATTAGATGTTAAAAAATCTCTAATTTGATTTTC
This sequence comes from Solanum aculeatissimum, assembly GCA_038996855.1. Taxonomy (NCBI): domain Eukaryota; kingdom Viridiplantae; phylum Streptophyta; class Magnoliopsida; order Solanales; family Solanaceae; genus Solanum; species Solanum aculeatissimum. Next base: position 61,648 of record JBCEWC010000113.1, read on the forward strand.
ATTTTTACTTATCAATTTTGAAAATCCAAGATAAGACAATATTTTTTACCTATTCTACCCCTACTTTATTTACCAAGTTAGACTTTTTGAAAATATTGAACTTTTTGAAAATATTGAATCACTAAGTCATCTTTAGAGTACCTAGAAACTTAGAAAATGACATAATGCATTAACATACACCAATTCAATTAAGTTTGTATGAAAAAAATTAATTAAAAAGAATATTCCTATAAAAAAAATTTAATTAAAAAAAATAATCCTACAAATTAATAGGGATAGAATGGTAATCTTGCTACATTAATCATTGTTTTCTTAATAGGTGTGCCATGTCAAAATTTGACATCTAATTGTGAACGGAAGAAGTAGTACTTATACTTCAAAATAAGTGATATTTTTAGTTTGAATATATACATGTGTGTGTGATATTATTTGGGTTTCGAGTATCGAATGAGTTTTTGTTTTTGTTTTTTTTAAATTCTTTATTTATTTATTGAAGAAAAACAAAAGTGATACTTGTAATTTTTAATTTTAACTTGCAATTTCAAAGGTGACAAGCTACCAATTGGGCCTCCATCACTAATGATGTCTCCACAGCCCATAGATTTGGGCATTGTGAAAATTGGGTTAGTCAAGAAGAGGGATGAGAAGTACAACATATCGACTGACACCATGAAAATGACTCGAGCTGATTTATCTGAGCCCACCCATCTTAATCCGCAGGCAGATTATTGGGTGAGGCATGGCAAGGGCTTCGCGATCGAGGTTGAGGATGTTGAGATGAAGAAGATAGCACCATTTCCATGAGTTTATGTTCAAGATTTAGTATATAGTTGGTGTACATGTTAATGTGTTTAATGTGAAGTTCATGGTTTGGATGAAGCTATTAGGTTGGGAGAGTAAAAATATATCTTAATATTATATATGAGTAGATGTATATTTCGATATGAATACAATATATTTATAATAAATTATATCTAATTTGATCTACGTGTATTCAAGATATATATAACTAAGTGCATAAGATATATGTATCTGATGAAAAAAGTGATACGAAAGATAATTTTCAAATGTGAGAGAGGCGAGTGGGAGAGTTAAAATGTATCATTGATACTAAACGCATATACTATGTACATACATTATGAAATATAAATACAAAAGAAGAGAGACGAGTATTAGAATGGATGTATACCTAAATACATGCAAATCATGTTCTGATACAATATATCTCTAACAAATTATACTTAATTTGATTTATATGTATTCAAGATATATATATATTGAACTACATCGGATACATGTATTTAATGAAGAAAAAACAATATAAAAGATATTTTTTAGAACTAATATAAAACACAATTTAAATTATTTGCACTATTAAAAATATCTCAAAATATTTTTGATCCATGAATATGCACGCATCCAACTGAGGCTTTTGCCGGTCTCGTTACAGATCACTCGATATAATTATTTGGAAAAGTTAGCCCAGAGCCTGGAGCAGCGCCAGAAATTGTGGGCTGATGAAAAACTGTCGAAATCATCTGTTTCCTGTTTATTGATCCATAAAATCTTACTAGACGATCTCCAACCTCGCCGAACCATCTGGGCCTCTTGCCGAAATCGTTACAGATCCATCCATATAATTTTTTGAGAAAATTTGCCCCGGACACCAGATCATGTAATTTGTCATGCACAACAAATCATATAATCCCACTTCTTGAGCATAATGCCATTTTCCACCTTTAAACAAATAAAAAAAATATTATTAGTCAACTACTAACCAAAAAAAATTTCCTTAAAAAAAATCTAAACTTTTTAAAAAAAATATGGATTTTGTCAAATTCCTTTGTAATCTTCATCTTCATGCTCAATAACATTTTCTTCATCAAATTCCTTTCATTTCTTGGACTCATAGCCATTTCTCTACTCTTCTATTCAATCCTCACAGTACCAGATCCAATGCAAAACGTACAACTCAACGAAGCAGAGACCACCAAAACTGAAGTTTATTCAGTGTGGGCGATTCCATCGGAAGATGTTTCGGGTCGGGTCAAGCAATTGATGGGTGGTCTTAGATCGGAATTTGGTGGGCCCCAATTTGAACCTCACGTGACCGTCGTCGGAGCTATAAGGTTGACGGAGGAAGAGGCACGTGACAAGTTTCGAAAAGGATGTGAAGGTGTGAAGAAGATGTACAGTGCTAATGTTGAGAAAATTGATATTGGGACTTTTTTTTATCAATGTGTTTATCTTTTGCTTCATCCAACTACTGAGGTAAAAAAAATTCTTTTTTTTGTCTTTCGATTTCTGTTACTATCCTTTCATTCGATTATCGTGTTATTTTGTTAGAACTCGTAGTAGTAAGTAGTTTCCTATTCTTCGATTTCTGTTACTATCATTTACTTCGATTATCGTGTTATTTTGTTT
>JBCEWC010000113.1:64171-80444 GCA_038996855.1 Solanum aculeatissimum
AGTAAGTAGTTTCCTATTCTTCGATTTCTGTTACTATCATTTACTTCGATTATCGTGTTATTTTGTTTGTACTCGTAGTAGTAAGTAGTTTCCTATTCTTCGATTTCTGTTACTATCATTTACTTCGATTATCGTGTTATTTTGTTTGTACTCGTAGTAGTAAGTAGTTTCCTATTCTTCGATTTTTGTTACTATATGTTGATGCTTTATGCCTCGATTATCGTATTGTTATGTTACTATATGTTGTTTTTGCTATGAACTGCTTTTACACTTTATTCAAATTGAAAATGATTTTGTTCAACTTATGAGTAGTATTTCCTCTTGTAGTTTCTTGTTCTTCGATTTCTATTATTGTTTGTTGATTCCTCGAAAATTAAAGACGAAACATTTAGAATTGAAGACGATAAGGTTGTTGTAAGCCTCGAAAATTTCTATTCCTTACCATGATTATGATCACTAAGTTGAGTTTTGAAATTCCTTTTACCAGGTTGTGGAGGCTAATGCACGCTGCTGCAGCAGTTTTGGTTACAACAGCTCAAGTAGTAAGATACACATTCTTTCTTTGGATTTTTCTGGCATTTTTATGACTTAGTCGCGTGAAGCTTTTATGGGCTGACTATCGGAAATAATTAACCTCTCTGCCCAACTAAGGTAGGGGTAAGGTATGCGTACATCCTATCCTCTGCAGCCCCAACTTATCGAACCACACTGTGTATTGTTGTTGTTGTAGTCGCGTGAAGTTTTTGCCATCCTTGTGGTTACAACTGCTCTCTGTTTCTGTATCATCTTGTTGCATTATTGAAGTGAGGATACTTGCTCGAATATATATAAAACAAATAGAAGATAGCAAGAATAACGCGTTATCCCCTTTACTTCCCAAAGGGGGTTGAACTTGCCTGAATATCCGTTTTGTCACACTCCTTAAATTTCCTAAACAATAGCCATCATTCACCTCAGACTGACTTCATATCCACATTCATTCCAATAGCGAATCAACATTGATCTTGGATGAACTTCTCATTGTTTACCTTCATGATCGCAACTAGCTCTTTCGGAATATATGTATAGTATTCTGATAACCGTGGTGTTTTGACTCACCTCCCACCAACAATTGATGGTAGGTAACTGTGTGCACTAAAGCTAAAACACATAGGATGATAGCAACTAGATAGCTCGACAATTGCTTAGAGGCTCCTTTGGAATCATAAGTTACACAATGTGAAAGCTAAATCTAAATACTCATGTTGCCTGAATATATGGTGTTGATTTGTTGCCATTTGGTACATGAGGTTCTTTGGGAAGTCAGGAAGTTGAATATACATAACTAGCTATGTTGAACGCTTCATATCTTGACGCAAACACACTTTTCTGGATTTATGTTATTGTTATGGTTGTGTGGTTCTTGCAATGAAGAAGAAACTCGGAAGAGCAAATTGTACAGTTTGTATCAGACGTAAATCTATTACTAGCTGTCGACATGTTAGTAGTTTACTTTCTGCTAGTTTCTTTCTATCATGAGCTAGGTTTTCTACTGTTGATGTTTAGTTTTTATGACCAATGCAGCATACATGCCTCATATGAGCATTCTTTATGGCGATTTGACGGATGAAGAAAAGAAGAAAGCTCAAGAAAAGGCTTATATCCTTGATGAGAGCATCAGCAACTTGAGCTTCCAGATATCGCGCCTTGCATTGTACAAAACAGACACTGAAGACAAAAGCCTCAAATCGTGGGAGAAGATCGAAGAGTACAATCTCAGCACTAGCTAGTTCTGAGAACATTAACTCTTGCTCAAGAATACATAAGAGCTTGTTATGGCTTCCTTTTTCTGTGTACTGCTGCAAAACTTCCAGGAGTTGATAATACAAGCATATAAAGTATTGCAATTGTCAATTTTTGGTCTTTATTTTAGTTGTCAAGAATTTCATAGACTAGCAATAACGGGTAAGTACTCCTTTATCCTTAATCAATGATCTCGAGTCGGAGTTTTGGATATAAGGGGACTTTCCGGCGTGAATCTTGATTAGTCAAGACTCAATGTAGGTGAACAAAAGAAAAGGAGAGATTCTCAATGTGTTTGGTGTAATAACCATTCTTTTATCAGGTTGACAACACCACCCGTCAAAATTATATCGGAATGATAATCACTTCTTTATTCTTAATCGGAAGTTTTAAGTTTTTAGTATAAAGTTACCTTTTTTAGAAAACACTTTATCTATCATATTATTTTCCTACCAATTCTTAATGTGAATATTGAACATCAAATAAAAAAAATTAAATTAATTAAAAATGACACCAAATTTTAAATTAATTTTAATTTCAAGAGTGAAACATTTATTTTTAAATTACAAATTATAATGATTAATCCATCCAACCACTTACCGCCGTCACCGCTTATGAAATTGTCTCCTCCACTCGCACCTATGAGCGCGTTCCTATCACGCTCCTTCTTAATTTAGCAATTTTACATTGAAAGTGAACCTAACCCTTTTAATCTGTAATTGGGTTCTTGTTTAAACCTTCAAATTTCTCAAATTTTTAGGATTTATCTGTTCAAGCACTAATTTTTACGAATACCCTTTGCTAATTTTGGATTCTTGAAAAGTTTTTGGCACTTGTTGTTATTTAGTACATTTTCTTGCATATTGAATTGTTTAGGGTAGTGTAATTTTTTTTTTTTTCGAAACGTAACCGAATTCCCCTGTGAGATTCAAATTAGGTAAGCAATCTTCATTAGCACCAGAGAGGGGGGGAGAAGAATTAGGAGGTGAAGATGGTGGATTTGATATTGATATTGATCCAAGGGTTAGGTTGATGTATTCTGCGAATGAGGGTGATATAGAAGGGATAAAGGAGATTTTGGAATCTGGGACTGATGTTAATTTTAGGGATATTGATAAGAGGACAGCACTTCATGTTGCTGCTTGTCAAGGTTCAAGTGATGTTGTGCAGTTGTTGCTTGATAATGGAGCTGAAGTTGATTCGAAAGATCGGTGGGGGAGTACGGTATGATGATCAATCCCAATTTTGGTTTTGTTGATGTTTGGTTGTTAATATGATTTTCTGTTTGTTTGCTGTTGTTGGTACAGTTAAATCTTGTTACCTAGGTTGTGAAATTTTGGAAAAAGGTTGTTTTTTTGGGTATGGAGCTGGTTGTTGGGAGTAGATTGCATTGTTACTTGGTATCTAGCTTATGAAATTTAAAAAAAGGTTCTTTTTGGGTATGTAGCTGGTTATTGGGAGTAGTTTGGTATTGTTGGTACACTTATTAGAGCCTGTTTGGAATGACGTTTGGCTTTTTAATATCATTTTAGCTTAAAAATCAAGTGCTTATAAGCACATTTTTAATTTAACCAAACACGAAAAAATTGCTTAAAAGCACTTGTAATTCGCCAAACCAAAAGTACTTACTTGGTATCCAGCTTATGAAATATAAAAGAAAAAAAATAACTTTTTGGGCATGTAGCTGGTTATTGATAGCTATGTTGCTCCGACTCTTTAAAGATGGCAATGAGTGCGTGTCAAGATCTCCAAAAAAGTGCATTTTTGAAGAATCTAACACGGATGTGACATCAGCTTTGGAGAGTCCGAGGAACATATATTGAGAGTAGGTTTCTATTATTGGTATGGTTACTTCTTGGTATCTAACTTATGAAACAAAAAACGAGTTTTTTTTAAGGTATATAACTGGTTACTAAGAGTAGTTTTCTGTGGTTGGTATATTTACTTCTTCGTACATTTAGCTTATGAAATTAACAAAGAAAGGTTCTTTTTTGGGTATGTAGTTGGTTATTGGGATTAGTTTGGTGTTGTTGGTACAGTTACTTCTTGTTGTCTAGCTTATGAAATACAGAAGGATCTTTTTTGGGCATGTAGCTGGATAATGAGAGTAGTTTGCTATTGTTGATACACTTGTTTGTATATAGCTTTGAAATATAGTTAAAAAAAAGTAAGAAAGGTTCCTTTTTGGATATGTAACTGGTAGTTGAGAGTAGTTTCCTATTGTTGGTATAGTTACTTCTAGATATCTAGCTTATGAAACCAAAAAGGGGGTGGGGTGGGGGGGTTTCTTTTTTTGGGTATGTAGCTGGTTACTGAGAGTAGTTTCTGATTGTTGGTATAGTTACTTCTGGGTATCTAGCTTATTAAACATTGGGTAAGGGTAAATCTTCATAGCAATCTTTAGGCAGATAGAAAGAATTTCCCTAGTGGTGCCTCTAGTGGGATTCGGATTTGAACCTTAGTTCCCAGGGTTGTCACTCTTAACACTTAAATCTTTAGGCCACCCTTGGGGTATGTTTAAGGGTAAATCTTCGTAGCAATCTTTAGGCAGATAGAAAGAATTTCCCTAGTGGTGCCTCTAGTGGGATTCAGATTTGAACCTTAGTTCCCAGGGTTGTCACTCTTAACACTTAAATCTTTAGGCCACCCTTGGGGTATTACTATGGTTATTCTGAGATCTTAGATACCGCATCATGGCGAAGATATTAAACAGAGCAATGGTTGGTGGATAACTATCCCGTGTCCTGTGAATATCATTGAATTGCATGTTTTGTCTGCTTTAAGATGTTTTAATGTTTTTCAAAGTTACATAATGTGTGACCTTTTTTAAGATGAGGATATATGCATGAAGATTTAATAGTTGTTCTTCATCTAATCTTGTTAACATATACTAAAATTTATTTCTTTTGTTGTTCTCCTTACTCCCCTTCACAAACATGGCTAATTTGATTCTTAAATAGTAAGGACACTTTTAGATGGACGCAATCTGAAAATTTTGAGTGTCCTGTTTTTCCTTATTAGTTTACGTTTTTTGGTAACAATCTAATATTGCCTGAACAGCCCCTCGCAGATGCAATACATTATGAAAATCATGCAGTGATCAAGCTACTGGAGAAACATGGTGCCAAGCCTCCAGTAAGTTTGCATTCCATTCTAGCTACTGACCAGGGAAAAAGTCTTTATTTCATATTGTGATAAGAGTTGCTTGCTTGATGATTGTCTAAATTAATTTTCATCCAGGTGGCTCCCATGCATGTTAAAACTTGCCGTGAAGTTCCAGAATACGAGATTGATGCTAAAGAACTTGATTTCACTAATAGCATTGAGTTGAGCAAGGTGATATATTTTGTTTTCACTGTTGTATCTTGCAGGGATTTATGCATGCTGCTTTCAGTTGATTCTTCAGTCCTTTTTTTCCTTATGGAGTTTTACATCAAAATCCATTTTTCATTCTGCTATCATTGTTAGTTTCATCCTCCAACCTGAGATAGACTCTGTACTGGCTTTTCCTTTTTCCTACTCTTATCTATTTGATTGTACTGTTGTCATATTTCTCTGCCTGTTACCTTGGAAGATTCTAGTGACAAAGGGTTTACTTAATGTAGCTTGATGATTCCCTTAGAGTTCAACGTTGAATTAGTAAGATTGTTCTATTGGAAGCAGAAGTTACATGAGGCAAGTATGAGTAGATAAGGTATGTACGTTGGAGGCAAACTGAGGTTAGCCTCAGCTGATTACATCTTAGATTGAATAGCTCAGCTGCATAGGATTGCGTATCTTCTTATATGGAACCATGGCTAACTATCTGCTCATTAGTGTGGTACAATGTGATGTACAAGAATTGTGAGGTGGATCATTTAATTGTCTGCTGAAGTGGCCTAGTATGTCTTCTTTCTCCAATATAGAATTTTCTCTCTATACTCCTCTTCTGATCGGAGGTGTGAGAGGTTGGCTTTTAATGGTTCCATGAGAGGTAGAGGTAGAGATAGGTTGAAGAAGTATCGGAGAGAGGTGATTAGACATGACATGATCTAGTTTCTACTTACCGAAGACATAACCTTAGACATGAGGTTGTGATTGTGAAGAACACGGATTAGGGTGGACGGTTAGTAGGTAGTAAAGCGTTGTCTCACTTATCTTTCCATACCAGTAGTCGTAGTATCAATGTCTCATGTCTTTATCGCACTTTGATTATCGTATTATTTTATTGTAGTTATTTCTTTTTTAGAATGATTTGACATGCTTTCTATGGTATTTTGCTATGACTTATTCACACCCTCCCTTCTTTGAGTCAAGAGTTTGTCTGAAACAACCTCTCTACCTCTCAGGTAGATATAAGGTCTGCGTACTCTACCCTCTCTAGACCCCCCTTGTGGGATTACACTAGGAATGTTGTTGTTGTTGTTGTACTTTGCTGATCTCAAAGATATTGTAGGGGACCTTTCATATTGCCTCATGGCGTGGAATACAAGTTGCTGTAAAAAAGTTTGGGGAGGATGTGATTGCTGATGAGGATAAAGTGTGAGTAATTTGACAGTGATAGTGCTTCTATTTTTCTACTTACAAGGGGAAAAACCGTAGTTGCTACTTCACATTGTTACTCCTCATTTATTTTTTTCGATATTTACATTCTCTAATATTAGAGCTTCTGCAGGAGTGCATTTAGAGATGAGCTTGCATTGCTCCAGAAGATAAGACATCCTAATGTGGTCCAATTTCTTGGTGCTGTAACACAAAGTAGTCCGATGATGATAGTGACGGAATACTTACCAAAGGTCTTACTTATTAACTCTATGAATTTGCATAATTATATTTGACAACATTTTTATACACTGTTTTCTTCCTTATAGTTCAATCCATTTTTTCGACTTGCACTCTCATTTCTTCTTTTTGACAATATGTTTGAAACATTTCCAACAAAAACATCACTTTGAAATGAATTTTTCATGCCGTATGTTTCCAGGGTGATCTTCGTGCATATTTGAATAGAAAAGGAGTGCTTAAACCAACCAAAGCTCTCAAATTTGCAATGGACATCGCGAGGTTTACATCCACTCTGTGCTATTGACCAATATTATGAATTCTTTTTAAACCGCAACACTAATGGCTTAGTTTTTTTTTATAAAGCAATTTTTTCATCATGCATTACTTATAAAATTGTGAGTTAATGGTCAAAAACACACCTGAAGTATCCCGGTTTTTTTCAAGTTTCATACCTGAACAATGAGTTGTTCGAGTTTTTTGCCTAAATTATCACCAATTATTTATCAAAACACACCTCAAATATTTCAGGTAGGAAAAGGGAATAACTGATAGTTGATGTGTATTTTGAAAAATAGTTGGTATCGTTTAGGTAGGAAACTCGCAGACTTGATAGTTTAGATATGAAATTTGAAAAACTGGGATACTTTTTAGGTGCTTTTTTCACCTTCACTCCAAAACTTTTCTTGGATGTAAAATTTCGATGTATTGTAGGCCTTTGATGGAGCGTTACTGCGGAGTATAAGAATTCTCATATAAATATTCTGTTTTAGGGGAATGAACTATCTGCATGAACATAAAGAAGCAATTATTCATCGTGATCTTGAGCCTTCGTAAGTTTCACTTCCGTCAGGTTTCCTGAACTACATTTGTCTATACTAACTCCTAGTCAAGTTTCGAGTAGCATCAATGCTTTCAAATGGTGATTTGAGTTCCTTCATGTAATAATAGTTTACCTTTTTTGAGTAAGATTACAGAAATATTTTGCGGGATGATACTGGACATCTGAAAGTTGCTGACTTTGGAGTAAGCAAGCTACTGAAAGTTACAAAAAGGGTCAAAGAAGATAAGCCTCTGACATACGAAGACAGTTATCGTGAGTGCTGCTTTTTTTAGATATTCAATCATCCTCTATTCCTTCTCCATTGGAAAAGATATGGTAGTTTTTTACCCTGGAAAATAATGTATGTGCAAGTGTTGCTTGTTACTGTGGATGCAGAATTAATCTGTTAGTCTACAGTCTGTCGAGTGTTTTCAAGTTGCTTATTGCTCCAGAAAAAGCTTTCTTTATTTGAGATGTTGTGATTTGATCATGTTTATTGATATTTGAGAACCGATTTGGATTGCATCTAACATTTCCATCATCTTTTTTTTAAAAATAAAATAAAATTGTGCAACGAGAAGGCAGATATGTAGCTCCAGAGGTTTTCAGGAATGAGGAATATGATACCAAAGTTGATGTCTTTTCGTTTGCCTTGATTTTACAAGAGGTAAAATTTTGTCTTATCTGGTTAGTGTTTAAACTTAGAGGAAGGCAGTTCGTTTGCACTCTTGTGGACCATATCTTTATTTTATTAAGAGTGAAAGCGCAATACGAGAAGCAAACACACGCTTTTAAAATGAAATCGAAATGAGTGTGCAATCTATAGAAAATCAAAGATGATTTAACATACGTGGATTTATTACTAATGACACCAAATTACAATTAAATTACTAGTTTAAGAATTTGGTATGTAGTGATGCCATATTATTCTTGTAATTCTGCTTTGGAAGCATTTCTTTTGATCTGAGGGTCTATAAGAGACAACCTCTCTACCTCACAAGGGTAGGTGTAAGTCAACATACATCCTACCGTCCCCAGATCCCACTTGTGGGATTACACTACGTATGTTGTCGAAAAATTTAACATGATTGAAATATGTTTCCGTAAGGTCACAATTCTGATCTGATCTATTTATGTTGTAACTTTAGTTTGATAAAATTTAGTGAGTCAAAAGATTGCGTCTTTTGCAGTTGCTTTTTCCAGTAACAGGTGATATATTTTATCTATGTGATGTGTTGTATTTTAGATGATTGAAGGCTACCCCCCTTTCCATGTGAAGGAAGAAAACGATGTACCTAAATTATATGCTGCTAAAGAGCGCCCTCCTTTTAAAGCCCCGATGAAGTTTTATGCCCATGGACTGAAAGAGTAAGTTCATTTTTTTTTTCAATCAGTCACTACTATAAATCACCATAGTTTACTAGTATAATAAACCATGCAATTCTAGCATAAATATCGATTGTTATAACCTGAGAACATGGAAGAGCAGGTCAACTATGATTGGAAGAAGAACCATAAGGTTTCACGTTTAAATTCCAGTGAAAACACTAGGTGATTTCTTCCATATGTCTAAGCCTTGATGGATAGAGTTACCTAGTACCTATTGTTGGTGGGAGGTAGCAGGTATCCCGTAGGATTAGTCGAGGTGTGCACAAGCTGGCTTGGATACCATGGTTATAAAAAAAAAAAAAAAAAGTAGTAAGCGTACATCAAAAAAGTAACTAAGAACTGAACAGACTTACAATTATAAAATTAAACTATTTAGAATTGGCATTCCTTTCCTTCCATGTAGTCCAGCATTATGCAATGTGGACTATGCCACAATTGCAATGCAAGAATAGATGGCAACCTCTTTCTACCTCACTATTGCACATAAAATACCTACACATATCATGATTCCTTTGCTATGTAACATTTAAACAAATGGGATTTTGGAAAAATGTCCTTATTTTCATTTTTTGGTATAGAAATTTACTATTTCATGTTCATCAAATTTACTGTTGTTCCAATATGGTTCTCCCTCAGTTTCAATTTGTTTGTTGTACTTTGCTTTTTATAGTTTTTTTCCTTAAAAATGTCTCTTTCCTTTTTGGAAACTCTTTAATTTCAAGTTTCTACATGGCATGTTTAAGACCACAAGATTAAAAAACATTTGGGTAAATTCGACATATTTTTAGTTTAAGATTACATGATTCAAAAATCTTTACTTTTCTTAGACTTTGAGCCAATTCAAAAACCAGACAAACAAACAAATTTGAATTGGAAGGAGTAATATTTAGAGGTCCTTTTGTTTTTTCAGGTTGATTGAAGAGTGTTGGAACGACAAGCCAGCTAATCGTCCAAGTTTCAAGCAAATTATTCCAAGGCTTGAGTCCATCTATAAAAAGTTTGACCGCAACAAGCATTGGAAGGTAAAAGTTACAACCATTGTTCCCCTTCCGACTGTTTCCGTGCATTTATTATGTGATTGGTGTTTATATGTTTGACATTTTTCGTCATCAATTAATCAAACTATTTGCCATTTGTTTCATCAAATTAAGAAACATGTTAGCTATATCACTCGAGTTGAATGCTTTCGTGAAATAGACTGATAGTGAAAACAATATCCAGGCTCTTATTTGGTTAGTAGCTCATGTAAAGCAGATATGGATCAGTATCCCATTTTTTAAAATGACGTGGTGTCTGAGTCAGCTGGCGTGTAGTTTTATTTGAATTGTCGTACAAGGGCTACTACGCTGGAAGTAAAAATTGATGGAAGGAGTATAGTACAAGTGGACGAGTTAGTTATACTTAGCTTGGATATGACTACTTAATAATATCGCTTCAGTCTCAAACAAGTTGAGGTCCGCTAAGTGAATCCTCTCTGGTCACGTTTCCATTTAAATCCATCTCAGGCCAACATTATACAAAACCGTAATCTGGCAGTGACCTTTACTGTAGAGATACATAAGTGCCTCTTTTTCACCATGAATATTTTTGCTACATGCAGGTATTTAGACCATTGAAATGCTTTCAGCATTTAGAGCTAATGTGGAAGAGATACAGTTCAGATGCAAGTAGCCGGAATCGTTCATCTCGATCAACGCGCCAGATCTAGGTTACTTCTGGAAATGAGCAAAGATTTCATTTACTCAATCAACTGTGCATAGAGTTCTTCTACTTCTCCACATTGTCTGGAAATGTATTCAGTTGCTTTTAGTATTAGGCTTTTGGATTATTTTCTAGTTTCAAAATCTTGTATTCTTAGTCCTTGGAATGAAGATTTTCCCTTAGTTTTTATATTCTGCTTATCGGTTTTTTGAGACGAGGGTTCCCAGGAAACAGCCTCTCTACCTTTAAGGTAGTGGTAAGGTCTGCGTACATTTTACCCTCCTCAGACTCCACTCGTGGAATTCCACTGGGTATGTTGTTGTTGTTGTAAATCTGAACCCTGTGTTATTCATTGTCTAAATATGAACTTCTTGATTTCAATCTACAATCAAACCTATATAAGGATGTTGTTTATTAGAGTAATTTTCGGAAAATCAATGGTCTCCGGAACAGAATTCGGGTAATTTCGATAGTTTTTCGTGGGTGCTAGCCCACGGATTTTGGGGTTGCTAGGGCTCTGGGCCCATTTTTCTCAGAAAATTTTACGAACCCACCAAGAGTCCTAGTAGGTCCGATGGTGCCGGATGATGCCTCGAAGCATTTTATGGGCTCCGGATCAGAAATCAAACGATTTCGATAGTTTTTCGTAGGTGTTAGCCCATGGATTCTGGGGCTACTAGGGGTTCGAGCCCATTTTCCAGTAAAATTTCACGAACCTGTCTATAATGAGCCCGTCAAGAGTCCCAATAGGGGTGGCGCCAAGACGACGCTTGGGAGCATTTTATGATCTTCGAAACAAGAATCAGGTGATGATCTAAGCACAACTATAAACAAAACGATGTGAAAATTTATACGTCTTCCTTTTCAAAAATAATGACCTCCTTTTCTTTCTAATTTGTTTCACAAAGAATAATCTCTTTCTTTTTCAGCAATATTTTAATTTTAGCGTTCCACGTGGCATGTTTAACGCTACAAGATTAAAGATGATTTTGGTACATTTAACATAATTTTGATTTAGAACTTCAAAATTAAAAAGTCTTCTTTACTTTCTTAAACTACGTATCAAGTCAAACTAGATCATTCAGAAAGAGTATCATTAAATTTCTTTATTATGTGTCAGATTTCCCCCACAACTACATAAATACCAATAGGCACTTTTTATTTTGTGTAACCAAACAAGTCCTGTTGTAGAGGAATCATTTCACTATATTGACCACGTTGTTATAGAGAAGTTTAACTGTATTAGGTTTGTATGAGACCCCTGATGTCTGTCGGATACGAATCGGTCGGTAGAAGAGCATTGTATGATCTTCTAGCAGTAGCCATATTTGCAACTTCTGTTGGATGAAAATTATCAAAGAACACATATTGATTCCTATTACTGCATGGAATTTGGCCAAGGCTACATTGTCCTTTGGCTGTTGTGTTTGATATTATGCAGCAAGGTGAGTCCAAAACTGTAAAACCTGAAATTAATCCAAAAAAAATACATGATATGGTAAATTATTCGATGTGATGTCATTTTCTCTTTCATTTGTTCGAAAAAGAATGATAACCTTATCTTTTTCATCGCTAAAGGATCTTTAAAGATCAGATTGAAATCTAGTCATTGACTTTTAGCGACTGGTTAGTGATGAACAAATTTTTCTCGATCATTATTGATCTACAACAATCGAATTTGAACTTTTAGCATTCAGTAATTGATCTATAGATACACAAATATTATGATATGTTTTTAAAACGTAAGTTTCAATTTTTTTTTATTTTTCTTTCTTAAATAAAATTAGTTTTTTTCCTAGTAGGCTAGGGTTGCAATAGGGGTGGGCTGGTTAGGCTGGGACTAAGCATTGTGAAACCTACCCCTACTGAAAAAAATGATATATATATACATATATATATACTTCTACCTTGTGTATAATACGCTTCATCCGCTTCATATTATTTGACTCATGTTGACCTAGTACACCTCTTAAAAAAATATACTTAGAAATGTAATTTTACTAAAGCAACGTTACTAAATTTTATACTTGGAACTCTAAATTTGGCTACTACTGTTTTATGTAGTTATTTAGTACCAAGGGTACGTAGTATGGAAAAAGATAATAAGACACTCTCGATTCGCTAAAATGGACAAGTAAAATGAAATATTTATTTTTAGTATAAGAGTCAGATAAAAAGAAACAGAGAGAGTACTAAATCATCCCTTTAAATCTTACACGACATGTAGAATAGTGAATTAAAAGAAAAAGTGGTAATAATACACATAAATTGAAACGAAAAGAGAACTACTCCCTCGTTTCGATTTATGTAATGGTGTTTAACAGGACACACAATTAGAAATTTTATTTACTTATTTTTTGAAACTTGTGATTTTAAAGATAAAAATATATCGCATCGGATATTTACATCCAATTAATAGAGTATGTAATTATCAAATAAATAAAATTATAACCTACCAATGGATGGACCCCCTGTTGAAATGCTAGTCTGATTTGGAATAATAAACCTTGCATTGGGAAGATTAGTGTTTAAATCATCAATTAAAACCTTTAATTTCTGATTAAATAATTTAACATAATTATTAATAAAATCAACACATCCAGATGCATTTCTTCCAAATACTCTGATTTCCTCTGGCAAACAACCTAATGAACCAATATTTGATACTGCCACCTTCCTTGCTCCATAGCTATACAAACTCTAAAAAAAATTGACAGGTCAAAATGAACTGAATTAATAATGATTATAGTCTACTGAAGACTATTTCGACGTAAATATTGAGTTATAGTCTAATACAATCCAACTCTAATCAAGTTTTAATTTATTTTGTTAAAAATTATAAATATTATAACAAGTTCTCTTTATGTGTCAATTTCTACCAAACTTTTAGATGAACAAACTCGACTGTGTCTGATGATTTACTAGAATGACCTTGAACCTTTAACTTTGCTTGCACCGTGAACAAAACTTCAAGTTCAATAAATTTTGATTTCTGACTTGAAGGTTTGCTCACGGAGCAAGCAGGGTTCCAAAGTCCACCAATTTCTAAGGTCATTGAGTTAATTATGATTTAATTCTCGAGTTTACCAAAATGGAGTATAGCACCAGTTTTTATGTCTGTTGGCTTTACCCTCTTTCAAAACTATGTATGTATGTAGTTCAAGTTTTTGCCCGACCAGTCAAATTAGTCTGTAGACACGTTTGATTTAGATAAACTAGGAACTAAGACTCTTATCTTTGACACATGAAGATACCCTAATTTACGATGTCATAACTCGACTTCATTATAAGAAGTATGCCCCTAGCACCACTACCAAATGTCAAATCATATTTTCATGGTCTAATTCTGTCACCTCTAAGAAATAAAAACGTAGTAATTAAATAATATAAATTACCCTTAGTTGTCCTTCAAATTGTTGAACAAGGGCAGTTGCAAAGCTATCTGGTGTGTACAATAGACTTGATGGATAAAATTTGGGCTCTAAATAATTTTGGAGATAATCATTGCTGCCTATATCAATAGTGTATAGGCATTTGTTCAATAAACTTCTAGCTGCAGTAACATTTCTAAGTATGGAAGCAATTCTTAGAATTGTGACTTGATGGTTCACTAGTTGTCTATTCATACTGATCCTATCACCCTGCAACATTAATAATGACGGAGTCAGTATTTTCACAAAGATCGAAATGTTAAATCATGATGTGAAATGGTAATAGTATGGTATTATAAATTGAATAAGTATAATATTAATAGTATATGTAGGTAGTGACAGAATCAAAATATCATATTTGAAATTTCAATTTGCATTTATCGTATATTATAAGAGAATGTAAAATTTGAAAAGTGTGTTGAATCAAGAACATAACGTAGATTACACTTTTATTATGGACATTTACTACTTATGTAAGGCCAAGACGACACAATATGCATTGCGATATATCTAAAGAGTTTTACTTTAAAAAAGTAGAAGGAATTAGCATGTATTACACGTGTAAAATCTGAGGAACTTTCATATGATGATCATATTCTATCATAACGAGCATACAAAGAATCGGTACACGAAATTTTAATGAATCAAAAAATTATATTATGTATATAGGTAAAAATAAACGAGTTTTTTACCCATTGATAACCCGTCTCATCGCGAATTCCAGCAATTCCTGATCCATAATTGACTCCTTTAAGGATTTCATTACCTCTTGCTGTTGCAAATGGCGGAATGGAACTATTGAACCCTACCAATTCAGCTGCTCGGAAAAAAAACGCGGTTAGTCAAGGAGGCGATAATACATCCGGTGAAGATTCGTCTTAATTTGTTTTTTCATCAAGCGAAGAAGTCAAGAATTTCACTAAAGGTATTTAAGATAGAGTTAATGCACATGTTACAATAGGTGTCCTAACCACCCTTCAGCGAATATAGTTCTGCCCCTACCTCTATTCCATTTAACGTATCATTGATTTGACTCGGTTATGTGGATACAATCCATCTCATTACTTAAGGGAAAAATAAGATTGTAAACCAGCTAAACCGTTTTTAAATATAAAAAGAGTAGTTATTTTGGGAGGCAATGTTGAGATGGAAGAAATCTCTTTATATAAGTCAAATATTACTTTATATATTAATATACTTAAGATTTCCCATCATCTTATTTGTTGATCGTTGATAAGACATTCAGAAGAAGAAAAGATGGTTAACAATATGTGGTAGATAGTCCTGTGGAGCTTTCAGAAAAAGATGGCCTTGTGTTAGGGTTTAGATATGTATCAAATTTTGAACACGGTCAAAAAATTCTTGAGTAGTTGGGAACAGTATTCTACAAAAAGTAAGAATAAGATATACATACATGCATTCTATTCTTTCGAAATCTTATTTATAAAATTACGCTGAATATATTATTGTACCTATAAAGTCAGCTTTGTTGCGGCCATTGGTAAATCTTCCATTTTGTGGACCAGTGGGATAATCAATTCCATAAGGAAAATAATTGGCCTTGGCTTTTGTTAAAAGGTTATTGTTATTCCCATTATCAACTATTGAGTCTCCAAATATAAAGTAACATGGTACTTGTGGTTCACCTTTTACCATTGAAAACATAATAAACATTATTGAAATCATCAAAATAAACCATACTATATGATCCCCACATGAAGACATTCTTGAGTTATTGAATAATGAAAAGAGAGATCAAAGAAAAATGGGAAGGGTATATAGTGATAGATGCAAAAAGTGGAACTTAGAACTACTTATTTATAGAGGATATGAAGGAAATTCAAGTCGTAATTGTTGTAGATCTGCTTTCGCAAGAAAAAAGTCAGCCAAAGTGTAAAGATATCCAATTTTTGGGACCATGTCTAAAGATATTTCATGTCTGAAGTTATTTTAAAGTGGATATATATATAAATAAAAGATAAATATAGATTAAATAACGGTGTCCAAATAAATTATCCTGTGAAATTATTATGAAGAAAATATAGTACAAGTCTCCAAAATTAGTAATAATGATTGTTAATTGGAATATCATAAAGGGAAAAAGTCGTCTCACATATAATTAGGTGTAATTTGGCTAAAATGACATATACACACACGTGTAATTTGGTTAGAGAAATAATTAGGTGGTACTTACCTATGTTGCTAAATTTTTTTAAAAATATGTTGGTGTATATGCATTTTATAATTAAAATAAAATATTAAGTGCATATATTAGTGGTATAAATTGTGGGAGGAATGGTTATTAGTTTTTGTAACTTATATGACCATTAGTTCTTGTAACTCTTATGGTCATTAGTTTCTTGTAACTTATGTGACCATTAGAGTC
>JBCEWC010000114.1:0-80432 GCA_038996855.1 Solanum aculeatissimum
AGAATATGGGTTAGCTCAATTAAGCACTAAGTATGCGGGCATGCAATGCATATGACAATATAGTGTGACCAAGCAACATGACAAGGGGGCAAGTGGTACGAAAGGAGTGCAGGTAGCCAAAGAATAATATAACAAGATGTTATGCCATGATGCATGAAGTGCAATCCTATGATCATAATATAGCGGGGATGTAACCTTAACCGACAATATGGAAAATCCGAGCGAGTCACTACCTGGATCCAGACTACTTGCCAAGTAGTACCCTAATCACCCTTAATCAAGGGGAAACATAACATGTCATCCCATATAGGGAAAAATCCCATGGTGGCACATGGTTTGACGGAAAGGAGTATGGACCCTGTGGAGATAGTACACCCGCCTCCAATACCTCGGTACTAAGTCTCATCCCACGGGAATACATATATATACATGCTACTTCAAATAGAAGGACTTACATTCATTTTCAAAGCATGCATCATTAGTCAAAATAAAACCATTGATCAAATCATACTTATGCTTAGGCCAAGGGCCATCAAGAGTTTCCAAAACATTTCATGATCATCCCATGTCAATGAAAATAGAGTAGCCCATCTACATAGCTTATCATATCAAGCATTCAAAATATGTCAATGTGGTGCAAGCACCTAATATGCTCAAAGAGTCATGGCAAGAGACTATGTGATCACAGGCCTTACATATCAAATCATGTCAAGTGTTTCATCATAACAATATTTCATGCACATGCCATGAATGAGGAACAAGAACATGGGTAATGGAATTCAAACTTAATTTCACAATTTGAAAGTAATTCATCATAAATCATGAGAAAATCCATAATTAAAGCATAATACAAATTATCCATGCATAATTAAATCATAAAGGGACATGCACTTTGATTCTTCAAGAGTTTCCATGAACATTCATAAAATTCAAGCTTAAATTATGATGAAATCACCTAAACTCTACAGCATATAAGCCCAATCAACTATTTACTTCAAAATTGGAAGAACCTATAACTTAAAGAAATCTTAAAATCAAATTTAAAGAGTAGGGTTCTTGGATCTTCAAGGATGAAAGAAAATCCTTGAATCAAATCCCACATACCATACAATCACCAAAGGAATTGAAAATTCAAGTGAGCAAGGTTGTCTTCCCCAAATTTCTTAAATCTTTAACAATGGAGGTCAAGAGGATTTAGGATTTTCCAAAGTGTAATGAGGAGGCTAAGAATGGATGAAAAGGCGTTAGGGTTAGGTTAAGGGGGTTTAGGGGACCTTAGGATGCCTAATAGGGGCATGGGGATTAATTAAAGCATGAAAAAACCATTAATGAAATGGACATTTAACTATTACACAGTGCTTCATAGAGGAGCTACAGTGGCCGTCTACTTTCACACTATCCGTACAAGTGGTCGTCTACCATTCCTTAGCCAATGTTCAACGCGAACTCTCGGAGGACTTTCTAGACCACTTAACGAGGGGGTTCACGGGCCGTGTGGATTCACACAGACCATGTACTGGTCCGTGGATTCACACAAGGACCAGGAATCAACTCCACAAGTTGGCCAACTCTCTACCCAATTGACGGCCACCCTCACAGACCGTTTGAGGTCTCCAGGGCCATGGGGTGGTCCGTGAGCCATGACTTGGTTTATGGGGTGTGTCCTGGCCACCCTGACCTCATTGGACTATGGCACAGACCCCCACACAGACTTTGGACCCTCACAAGGTCCGTGGTCCTTTCCTTGGGCCATTTTCAGGGCCTATTTCCAATGTCTTCTGAATTTCAAACAGTCTCACTATTTTGGTCATAACTTCCTCATACAAACTCTGAATCGAGTGAAACCAATTTTGTTGCGAATATAAATCAAAGGGATTCAATTTTATATGTATTAGCTCACATGTTTCAACCTACATCAAAAGTTATGTTACCTCAAAGCTCACTATCCAAACGGCCTCTCTAGGCCACCAAATGATCCATTTTGTGTTCGGCCACTTAAACTCAACCCATGGCTACCAAAAATCAACCATGATTATTATAACATCATACAAGACCAACCATAAGGAGTTTTTTGAAAAATTTTGGGTCGTTATAATTTTTGTCATGACCCGAGCCTAGGTCCTAGGATTGACATGGTGAATGGGAACCTGAGAGTCCCCAAACAAGTCTCATAGCATACATACACACATCATTGGTTCGTAAGCGCATCATTATACATTAAACATATAGTTCTGTAGAGTGGGTAAGTATGACCCACGCTATGGGGATGTCATAGGGATAGGGATTTATATGGATTCACATAGCACATAAAACTAAGGGACGGGTAAGTATGACTCATGTTATGGGATAGAAGGAACTTATTACTTTTCACATTTCCATACATCATCATATCCATATCATCATAACATCATAAGTGACATAGCATCCCAAGCATAAACATAGCATATTCGTACAAAGAGTTCATGATGTCCAACAATGCCTCTAGTACATAGAATAGGACGGGGGCTAGACATGTCTCAGGCTCACCATCAAAGTAAAGACATAAAACATCACAGCATAATAGGTAGATATAAGGTGGCCTATCCTTGGATGAAAGGACTCACCACTAGCAACTCTTTGTCAATCAAACTAACCATTAAGAGGTGAAAGATGATAATCTTCAGTCCTTACATGGTTAGATCATATAGGCAAAATAGTATGAGTCAGTATGTTTGAATGTACTAAGTATGTGGGCATGCAAATGGTTATGAACATGTAATCCTACAAATCAATGTTAGAAGACAAAGGCACATATATAGAAACAAGTATATAGGAAGGAATATAATATCAATATGTCATGAAATACATGATGCATGAATGTCATAACGCTTAAACATATAGGGATGGGACCATAACTGACATCTTAAACCCATGCGAGCCATACATAAATTTGCCTGATGAAAGCCTCCCATCGGATGGGAGTAGACTACTTGCCCAAGGTGCCCTACACCACACCTTACGAACTCATCTTTTCCGTGTGATGGCCACCTTCCTTATGAACTCATCTTTTCGAAAGGATTTCATGATCATCTCATAAAGAGGCATAAACATAAACCTATACTGGTATGTAGTTATGAGAAAGGAGACTTTGCTTAAGGACCTCTTAGGTTGAGGTCCCACCTCTAATCTCATTCGGTGGTAGGTCATCATCCCACGAGAATACATATACATATGCATGCTTTTAAAAAGAAGAATAAGTCTTTCGTATCTTCATCATGCAACCTTAGGATTAAAGATAAAATATATTTCAATTCATGCATACTTGGGCTAAAAAGTCAAACCATACTTCAATTCATGAATACATGTATAGGAGTAGCTCATTTAACTTATACATAGTGGTGCATAACACTCATAATGCTTTAAAAAGTCATATCATAGACATCATGTGATCACAATCTTATCATACCCATACTTGCTTGAAAACATATTCATAATCATAATTGGGTCTTAGCCCATATCATAAACTTTATGAAAATCAATGCACATGTATGCATACGTGATGATAGATGAGAGAATAACATGATAAATAGAGATTCATAATTAAAATATCATAATAAGGTGAATTCATACTTAAACCAGAAGAAAATCAATAATTAAATCTTAATTTAGGATACCCATGCATAATTTCAAAGATCAAAGGGACATGCATATTTAAACATTCATCACCTTAATGTAATTCATCATAATTGTGCTTGAATCACTTTAAAATAATAATTCAACACAACACATATCTCAATTAAATCAAATCAATACTAATTTAAAAGACCCATATTTAAAGTAAACTCAAAATTCATAGATTAAGTAGTAAAAGCTTCTGGGGCTTCATAGTTGAAAAGGACCATGAATGAATTCTCACGTACCTTGAGAAATCTAGAATAATTTAGAATGAAATTGACTTGAATTAAACTTCCTTCAACCCTTAGTTTGAATCCCTAATCACAAGACTTGTAGACACAGTTTAGGAATTGAATTATAGAGTTTGAATATAATATGAGAGTGAATGAGTGAAAAGAATGAGTATAATCTGATTTGAGGGCTTAGGATAGGTATTAAGACCCTAAAATACCTTTAAAATAAACCATAATTATGAAAATATCATTAATGAAACAAGCTTTAAAAAGTTATCAGGGGTCTCGTGGGAGCACACCGCGGGTCGTGTGAGGGCACACGGACCATATGGGTGTCCATGAGACAATCCTCAAAAAAATATTTCCAAGGCAAGGGTGTTTCTAATGAAGGAGAAATGGTTCGTACCAAAGCTCCATGGTCCGTAAAAAGCTTCCGTACAAAGATCCAAGTTTCAAGACGGTGATACAATACTTAAAAATATTTTGGACCAACACCCTCACGAGACTCCCACATGAGTTGTGCGGGGTTTCATGGACCATACCAAGGCCCGTGGTAGGTTCCTTAGGCCATATGATGGCTTTTAAGCCAAGGGGACCTACCACGAGCCACTTTCACGGCTAGTGGTGAGCACCACGAGCCGTGAAAGACTCAATGGAGGGCCACTTGGTCTTGAACTCCATCTTAAGCCACAAAATGCAACACATAAGGCCAAGGGCCACCCCTAGTCAACCTCCATGGCTCGTGTATGCCCTCCACGGCTCATGGAGGTGACCATGGGGTATCACCTCTGTCAAAAACTTTTAGAATCAATTTGCAAGCATCGTTAAGGCTTTCCAAAGTCCGGGTCCTCACAATTTCAAGTGTGGTTTACAGAAGGAGTTAGCCAACAAGACAAATCTTGCTCTCAGAAAAAAAAAAGACAAGACAAATCACATGAATAATTTGGAGAAGGTGTTGTAGTGGAAGGACGCTCTACATAGAACTGCTGGAATAGCATGACTAGATGTTCATAAAATTGCTAATGGGAATAAAGCAGACACTATTGACAAGATCTGTGATGGTTTTTACATTGTGAGTGAAGGGTGGTTGGTTCAGGTTCATTTCTAATTATAGTTGATATTATTGGTTCAGAAATTTATCATGATTATGTGAAAAAAGATTTGTCAAAATGGTTGTGTTATGATCGAGTAAGTTTTTTTATTGGGTTCATGAGTTAATTTGTGACTTGAAAATTATTTTGGATTGTAAGCCAAAATTTGATTCAAAATTTCAGTTTGTAGTAGTTGATCTTGATGGATGATTTTAAGGGGCTTAAATGGAGAGATGAACACTGACTTTAGAAGATCATAATTCAGACTTTTGGTAACTTAGGTTATTCTTTCTTCCCCATTTTTTAACCATTCAAAGATGAACAGTAGGTAAATTGGTATTTGATGTAACGACTCGTTAAGTTGTTTTGAGATTTAGAATTTTGTATATTATAAAAGATTTATCTCGTAAATTTTAAAGGGTATTTTGGATTATCTGGTAACTTTTGTTATTTAGTTTAGGGGTAATTTTAGATAATTAAATTAGTAGATGATTTAAAGTGATAATTTAGTTAACTCCCTATACCACTTATTACATTTTTTAAAAAAAGAAGTTAATAAAAAGGAGAAACAAGAGTTTGATATTCTTGAAGCAGTCGGCTAAGCGCACAAACTGTAAAAGGAAGAAATCACTCGTCATATGAAGAAACTCTTTCAAATCATCATTGTCTGCAATGTAATTTATTTATTGGTGAGAAATGGAATTTTCTATTCAAGCTTCACATGGAAGAATATTGTTGGATGATTGTTGACTTCATTGGCATATGATTTACCGTAAGTCATCATATGCTTTATCACACAAATAATTAAATTCAATAGGATATGAGTACTGGTGGAATTTGTGGATCTTTACATGATATAATCTACATTACATGTTTCGTCCAATTGGCATCTGGTATTTCTAACAAGTTCTGGTATACATATTATTTCACATATATATACATGTTCACCAATCTCATGGTTGGAAATTTCTAGAATTTTCCTTAGCTTTAAATCTATGTTGGAAATTTTACATATAATATTATAGATTTAATTCAATTTTGAGATTTTGATATATATAATTGAGTATTAGGTGTATTGTATTATATAAATAGCATTAGAATTATAATATTTGGAGGATTTAAAACTAAACCCTAACTTGAAATTTAGGAACAAGGTTATAGAATTAGGTGAATCGTTTGGTCTAGATTAAACATATAGTGATATGGGTATCCTTGGATTCGTATTCTCATGGAGATCATATATTTGATTGATTTGAAGCATTCTGAGATATTGAAGAAGGGAAAAGCATTGGTGGATTAGCTAGCTTGGTATCGGTTCTTTGATTAAGGTAGGTTATAGTTTATTCTATGTGTTAGAGAGACTCTTAATTGTAATTGATATTCATTGAGTGATGTTATGAAATTATTCTATGCATTTAATTATTGTGGTATGGATGATTGATATTGTTGTGATTGGTCTGAAATTCCAAGACTATAAAATCCATAATCTTGAGCGTGCCTTACCAAGTGATGCCTTGAATAAAAAAGGCTAGATGAAATATTGTTAATGAAGTGAAAAGTAATGATAAAGAATGATCAATTAAATATATTATGAATTAAATATATTTGGATCGGGTGTCACATTCAGACACGGTATATTTGGATTGAGTGTCATGTTCCGACATAGTATATTTGAATCAGGTGTCACATTCTGACATGATATATATTGGATCGGGTGCCACGTTCCAACATGATAATTTTAAAGGAAAACCTATTAAAATGATTTAATATACTCAATCTGAAAGAACCTATCTCCCAAATGAAGCATGGTGTGGAGGCATGAGTCCTCATGTGTGTTCTTGATATTATTAACTGATTATGTACTTGTTTCGTTGTGTTGTTGCTTATACTTGTTACTTGGTGGTTTCCACGGCTAAGTGTTATAGTTGATTTCCTTATAGTACTTTTTCATATTGGTTTATATTTTGAATCGGTCGATGATACCTACTCAGTACATTTTACCTGTATTGACCCCTACTTGTATCTTTCTTTTAATTTGTGGAGTGCAACGAGTGTTCCATAGACTTTGACTCGCCCTCAGCTCTAGCTGATCGCTAGTACATTAGATTCCAGGGAGAGCTATCCTCCTAACTCATAGTGAATTCTCTTGATCATGGAATAATATCCTTAGTTTTCGGACATAAACTATTTTATTTATCTATTTTGGTGTTGCTACTCTTACACTTAGTATTTGAGATTAGATGTCCTTGTTGTGATAACTTTCACATTTTGAAGAACGTTATGTAATAGACTAAGTGGATTTTATTATTTCTTACTTTTACAAATTGAGCTTTCGTATTATTATCGTATATAACTTGAACAGCTATATAGGTTGGGATTTGTATATTTGGTTCACCCAGCTAGCAGGGTAAGTAAGGGTGCCACTGACGCCCATTTTGGATCGTGACATATTTTCATTTAGTCATATCTGAAATAGGAACTAGAAATTCAATGTTATGGCATATACCATCAAAAAGTGACAATGAATGTCATAAATTTCTGGCAGAGACAAAAGATCATACTCAGGGTTTTAAAGATGGAAGATCATTCTCTATACATTCAACTTAAGAATTTGAAAATTACAATTCAAGAAAATCAACCAATACAATCCAAATAAATAAAAAATAACAACTATTTTTTTTTATTTATAAAAAAAAGTTACTCAAAAAATTGTGATTTTTCCTAAAATCATGTCTCACTCATTTTTCATCTAAT
The DNA here is from genome assembly GCA_038996855.1 of Solanum aculeatissimum. Taxonomy (NCBI): domain Eukaryota; kingdom Viridiplantae; phylum Streptophyta; class Magnoliopsida; order Solanales; family Solanaceae; genus Solanum; species Solanum aculeatissimum. Next base: position 7,733 of record JBCEWC010000114.1, read on the forward strand.
TTCCTATTATAATATGTTTTCAAAAGCTCTAAACGACTAGATTATGATTATAAAAATTTAGACTAAAATTTTGACATGAAAATTTCAAAAACCTCAAAATCAGTAGCAATTTTTCATCCAAAACGCAGTCAAAAATTGGCAAACTTCAAAAATTCATATCTAGCTCATTTTTAATCTATTTTTCTATTATAGTATGTTTTCAGAAATCTTAAAATGATTAGAATATGAGTTTGTAAAAATTAGATCCAAATAATTATCGAATGAGAGTCAAAACAGATCAAAATAGAATCTGCCTTTTCGAAAAAATTGTCAAAAATCACCAATCATCAAAAATTCATCTTCAATTCATAATTCGATGAATATCGAGGCATTTTAACATGGAATCTACAACTAATCCAACCAAGCTCTGATACAATTTTGTAAGAAAAATCAATGGGGAAAGAACAACGGGTTGTACCTTTTCGTTAAAGTCGCAGTTATTGTTGTTGCCACCAGCGAAATTTGCCCCAGATCTACTTCTGTTTCACTAGGAATATGGATTGTTTTCCACAAACTTAATGTATTGTGTAGATTAATGAATATAGGATTCAAAATTCTCTTTCTGGTTTTCTCAGTTTTTACTTTTACTGATATGATATTTTTCAAATAGGATGATAACTTCTCACTCTTCCACCTTCACCAGGAGTTTAACACTCTCCTTTCAAGTAGGGAAGTTGTTAAGCAGTTAAAAAAAATGGTTTCCCCTAATTGGACAATAATTGTCCATCCTCATCCTTTTATGATAAGGTTGGATAGTTATTATTTAACTGTACCACTTTATTTTTAAATCAGATTCATGGGTCAAGTAAGATTGGATTGGGTCGGTCCACATAGGCGACCTTTGATCCCAAAATTCTTATAGAAATATAGGGTGTGTTTGGTATGTTTTCCCATTTTTTCATGTTTGGTTGGCTGAAATGTTTTGAAAAATATTTTCTAATTCAACTCAATTTCTTCAAATTTAAGGAATATGACTTCCTTTCAAAAATTAAGGAAAATATTTTTCAAAACTCTAATTCAATTCCAAATTGATTTTTTTTATCTCATTCATACCACGATCCCCTTCCCTCCCAAAAAAATATTATTATTTTAAAAATAAAATAAGATTTAAACTTTTTTTTTAAAATCACATTTTGAAAATTGTATTTTTCCCTTTCTTATTCCAACCCACCCAATTCCCCACCCCCCCACCCTACCCCCAAAAAATAAAAATTATTTTGAAAAATAAATAAATTTTAAGAATTTCAATTTTTTACTCCGCCCAGCGCTCCCAATCCTCCATCCCCCCCACCTAACCCAACCCAAACCCTCACCCCACCCCACCCCATACAAAAAAATTAAAAATTTATTTTTACAAAAAATTCAAATTTTGAAAATTTTAGTTTTTTAATCCACCCCACCCCCCACTCCCACCTCCACCCCCAACCCAAACCCCATACCCCCCACCCCATACAAAAAATATTAGAAGTTATTTTTACAAAAGTTTCAAATTTTAAAAATTATAATTTTTTTACTCCACCCCCATGGCCCCATCCCCTCAACCCCCTCTCCCACCCCTAACTCCCCCCACCTCCCACCCAACCCCCCTTTCCCAAATACAAAAAAGGTTAAAAAATTATTATTTTTTAAATCAAATTTTGAAAATTTTAATTTTTTTTTTACTCCATCCCACCGCCACCCACCCACCCCATCCCAAAAAAAAGAATTTAAGTATTTATTTCTAAAAAAATATTTCAAATTATGAAAATATTTTCATGTCAGAAATTATTTTTTCAAAAGATGTTTTCTACTCTCTAGCTAAAAATAGAAGTTTTTTCTAAAAATATATTTTCATTCATTAATTAACCAATAGAAAATATTTTTCACTCACCAACGAAATATGAAATAATGAGTCAGAAATCAACTTATTTTCCAAGAAAATATTTTCGTCCATACCAAACGCACCCATAATAGAGAATTGTTAACCTTCTGGAAATAACACAAAATACAAACTGTGAGAGCAGGCTCTCTATTATAGTTGCTCATCAGACAACTCTTGAGAGAAAACATGCTAAATCGTGAGAAAAGTATGCATCAAATTATTGAAATCGATCTTAAATTAATACCATTTTTGTTTTACATTAAAGCAAAGGGCTCAAAACTTGAACGGATTTGTAATCCCCACACTCCACCATAATAAGTATATAAGCAAAAATAAACAAGTAGACAGCAGAAAAGCTTCATTACCGGTACGTAAGCTACATTCAAACTTCGAATCTCCTTACATTTTAACTGTAATGAGGTTTAGCTTTCTCAAACAGCACATTGAAAAACTTGGATATGTATAATGAAATTGTTATCACATTTAGATAGGCAATGAAGATTAAATGAAAATTCTTGAAGGATTTAAAAGGTGTTTGTAGACGATAAAATTCGCGTCGAGAAAATAATCAAGAATGAAAATATCGCCACAATTTTTAGTATTTGATTTCAAGTATGTGAGTGTTACAATCTCTATGAATCTTCTGATTCGCCTTTTCAAGTGTAAATTCAAGGGCTCTTGAGCTTGATCTTGAATTTGAGATTTGTTCTTGAACTTTGAAGTTGTTCTTGATCTTGAAGTTTGGATTTTTTCTTGATCTTGATCTTAAAGTTTGGATTTGTTTTTGAGTTTGATCTTGAATTCAAGAGATTTTGAGCTTGTTCTTGAACTTGAATGCTTGAATGTTTGAATTCTTGAACTTTGTAGAGAAATTTGCGACGTTTGATCCACGAGCTCTCTCTAGCTTTTTGTTAGAATTCTTGATGTTAATTCTAAAGTATGAAGACCCCTATATATAGTTATAGAATAGAGGAGTTATGATGGAATTAGGCTTCCTTTCGGTCAATCAGATTTAAGGTGACATGGCGCAGAAAAAGTGATAGGAACAAGTTTCCTTTCAAGTGATGTGGCGATATTTGATTGGTTAGAACACATCAGTTGTACATGTGGCGCATTTTTATTGGTCTTTGATTGAGATAGGAATGTCATGTCATTTTGACACATGGCATGATCCTATTGATTTTTTTATTTGACTTGTCACGCCATGTCATCCGACACGTGGCATCAAGGCTTCTAGGAGAGAGAATATTGAGTATTGTAAAGTGGGTCATCTTTTGTAGCCCAAATAAATGAATTTGGACTTTTAATTAAATTTTTATTTTATTAGACTTAATTAATTAACCTAATTATATTAATCCATGATATTTATTTGGACTAATATATTTTGAATTTAATATAATTGAATTATTTTAATAAATTTATATTTTAATAAATTTTATATGATTACAAGTACCCCCTACTTTGAGTCTTGTCAAGATATATTTTTATCCATCGTAGATTGGACTTGAAGTATTATTTTGACGTTTCTTGAAATTGAGGAGCAGAAAATATATTCCTCTTTATATCAAAATAGGTAAAGAGTGAGAATATTTGTTTATGACAAATATTTTTAAAAAAACAATATTTGTTATATACAAATCTCTTTGCTACAAACATGTTAAGTGACCCATATATTGTGGCACTTATACACGGCCAATCCTATTGGATATGGACAACATGCATTATTTCACATTTGGGACTTTTCACCGCCAGAAGCTTTTACGTTTCCTCTCTACTTAGGACTCCAATTAAGAGTAGAATTTGGTTATCCAAATCTTTCACAAATTTGATAATCTTTTCCTATTAGGAGTCATATGTCCTTGTTTACAACAAATTGAATTCCTTCATTCATGAGTCTATATAAAGATGTCAAGGCCACAAATAAAATATCATTAGTTCACTGTATAAGAACAGGCTCGTGAGAACAAGAAGACTTTAGTTTTGCACGACCTCACAAAAATTATCATATCTTGACTTAGGAGTATCAAAATCACGATCGGTTTATGGCATTATAAAGTAGACTTGAAGGGCTACGCCACACAAGGAAACGATGACCAGATTACTTCTAGATTATCCCAGGTAATTTTTTGAAAACTTCTTTCGAGCTCTAGTTTGCTGATGGTTTCAGCCTTGCACGACTTCACAAAAATTATTGTATCTTGACTTAGGAATATCAAAATCATAAACGGTTTATGGCGGTAGAAAGTAGACTCGAAGGACTACGACTCACAAGAAAATGAAAATCAAATTGCTTCTAGATTATCCCAAGTAATGTTTTGAAAACTACCTTCAAGCTCTGGTTCACTGACAGTTTCATCCTTGTGCCACTTCATGAGAATCGTCATATCTTGACTTAGGAATATCAAAATCATGAGCGGTTTGTGGTGCTGAAAACTAGACTCAAAGGGCTACACCTCACATGAAAACAGTGATTAGATTTCTTCTAAATTATCTCAGATAATGTTTTGAAAACTACATTTGCATTCTGGTTTGCTGGTTATTTTAGCCCTACGAGACTTCACAAGAATCGTTATATCTTGACTTAGGGATATCAAAATCACAAGTGATTTATGGAGATGGAAAGTAGACTTGAAGGGCTACGTCTCACATGAACAGAGCAATTTGATTATTTCTGAATTATCTCAGGCGATTTTCTAAAGTCCAGTATATATGTTGTTCTCGTCTTTACATCAAGAAAACACTTTCCTACCTAGGTAATTTCTTCTTCTTTTCGTGTTATTTTGTCCCTTTTTTTGTTATAGGACCATAAATTCAAGATTTATCGTGTTACAAGGATTTGGTCTTGAGGTGTGAAGGGAAAAATGTATGCCCACGCCTTGAGATTACCAATTCGAGGCTTTACAATATCCCACATGTTTAAACATATGAGATCTCCAATTCGAGACTTTACAATGTTTCACGTGTTTAAACATAAGGGACCACCAAATCGAGCCTTTACCATGTCCTAAATGTTTGAACATAAGGGGGCCACCAATTCAAGGCTTTACAATATTTCAAATGTTTAAACATAAGGGACCACCAAATCGAGGCTTTACAATGTCCTAAATGTTTGAACATAAAGGGCCACCAATTTGAGGCATTACAATGTTCCAAATGTTTAAATATAAGGGACCACCAATTCGAGGCTTTACAATGTTCGCAATGTTTAAACATAAGGGATCACTAAATCGAGGATTTACAATGTTCCAAATGTTTAAACATAAGGGACCACCAAATCGAGAATTTACAATGTCCCAAATGTTTGAACATAAGGGGGTCACCAATTCGAGGATTTACAATGTTCCTACTGTTTAAACGTAAGGGATCACCAAATTGAGGCTTTACAATATTTTCAATATTTAAACATAAGGGGCCACCAATTTGAGATTTTACAATGTTCCAAATGTTTAAACATAAGGGACCACTAATTCAAGGTTTTACAATATTTTAAATGTTTAAACATAAGGGACCACCAAATCAAAGCTTTACAATGTTTCCACTTTTTAAACATAAAGGACTACCAATTCGAGGCTTTATAATGTTTTAAATATTTAAACATAAGGGACCACCAATTTGAGGTTTTACAATGTTTAAATATAAGGGATCGCCAATTTGAAGCTTTACAATGTTTCGAATGTTTAAACATGAGGGATCACAAATTCGAGGCTTTACAATATTTCAAATGCTTAAACATATGAGATCGCCAATTAGAGGATTTACAAGGTTCCAAATGTTTAAACATGAGGGATCACCAATTCAAGGCTTTACAATGTTTAAACATAAGAGATCATCAATTCGAGGCTTTACAATGTTCTGAATGTTTAAACATGAGGGATCACTATTCAAGCCTTTATAATGTTTAAACATAAGGGATCACCAATTCTAGGCTTTACAATGTTCCAAATGTTTAAACATAAGGTGTGAAAAAGGTCATCTTAAGGTGCAAAGACAGAAGGTCATTTATTAGAAGAAGCACACTCATCTCTTATAGTGATATAGTTATTGCTTGCCATTCTTATGGAGATACGAACCGGTGGCGGTTGGCTATAGCCTAAACCTTCACGCGCTTGCCTAATTGTGCCCTCTGATGGGAGTTTCCCTAGCATAGATGGCTCATCAGGGTTATACCCAACCTTTGCAAATAGCTTGTAAGCATTTGGGTCAAAGCCTTCACTATGTTTTTTAGGGAGCGATATATCTCGTAGCAGATTTTGAGCCACAAAAACTCCCAACATCTTTGAAGACAGGTTTATTGCATTGATTTGTTTGATAGGAAGAGCCAACCCTCCTAGTACATTCCCTTGTACATTAGATGACTGACCCTCCACTTTATTCATTTTTGGGACATAATGAAATGTAAAGGTTGGATTTTCTTTCGAGGGCATGGTCTTCCCCTTATTTGGACAAGTACTAGGCTCCCCAACGTCAACTTTGGCCCTTTCAATGGCCATATTGGTTGTTTTGCCTTTAAGCTTATCATACTTGGTCGATTTGACGCCCTTAAGCTTTACCCCTTTTACAAAATAACTCTTCAAATAGAACTTTACATCGGCAAAATATGACTCAACTTTAGTGAAAGGATTATTATCAGCAATTATTTTCCTTTCAATTCCATCTTTGAGGTACTTCAAACATTGATAGTAAGAAGATGAGACAATTTTATTCTCGTGGACCCAAGGCCTTCCAAGAAATATATTATATGAAGTATTTGCATCGATCATATGCATCCATGCACTTGATCGCAATTCATCCATATGACTTTCCAGCTTAATCGAGCCTATAGACCTCTTCCCTCCTTGATTGAATCCTTGTATCAACAAATTGCTTTTGCTAAGTTCTTCAGTTGTGATACCAAGTTCTTTCAACGTGTGGATGGGTAGAATGTTGACCCTAGACCCTTTGTCTATCAAGATTTTGTTTATCTTCTTCTCCAACATGTGACCCACTATATACAAAGGACGATTATGTTGAGTTTCTCCAAATAGAATATCATCGTCTATAAATGTGATCTTTGTGTCACATGCATGCACTTCTTGAAGAGAGGGTTCTATAGACTTTTCAGAAGATAAGGGGGATGCTTTTGATGGGATTTCACCCATAGCTTCTTCTTTATTAGCAGGAGACACCTTCAATGAAGTTTCATTCATTGTTTCTTCTTTGTTAAGAAGAGACAGCTTTGATGAAGTTTCATTCATTGTTTCTCCTTTGTCACCTCTAAAACATGATGCCTCAACATTGACTTGAGTATCCTCCATACAGAACCAACTTGGTAAGAATTCCCTTAAAGTCACTGGATGTCATTGTTTCTAGTAGTAATGTACCTCTACCTTTGACCTCTTTGGGTGTTTGACCGACCTCTGCTTCTTTGATCTCCTCATAACCTTTGTCTAATCGGTTGCTCAATTGACTTTTTCCATGGACTAGTGTTGTTGCGTCTCCATCTTGTCACAAGAATTCAACCTTCATCATTATCTGTATTGATTTGGGACTTTTCTTTCTCTAATGATCTTTCTTATTCAGATGTACATATTCGGACTCGGTCAAGCGAATCGAATATGATAAAGATTTCATTAGAGCTTGTCTTTCCATCATCAAGGACAATCTTCTTTTCATTAGCTAATTGTATAACATTATCCTTGAAGACAAAATACTTTTCAAGAGGATGACCTACAAGTCTATGATACTTGCAATAATTTGGGTCATCAGACTTCCCAGCTTTATCGGGTCATTTCATCTCTAGCAGCTCAATGAGCTTTATCTCAACCAATTCATTAAAAAATTTAGGAAAATCAGAATCCAGAAAAGGATATTTCTTTTCTTGCATCTCCCTCAAGGTCAACTTCATATTTGGGATCTCTTGAAAAGTTATTTTTATACTTTGCTTCTTACTTTCTTTCGTAGCAAACTTCAAAGGCGCCACATTGACATTCATGGATTCTTTATTGTAATTCCTGTGCATACATTTGCCCAATTTCTTGGGTTCTCTTTATCCTTACCTTTGCAAGGATTGTGAACAAGCATTCAATCTTTTCCAGCAAAAGACTTATGAAGACCCCTATATATAGTTGTAGAATAGAGAAGTTATGATAGTCGATGATAGCTTGTCTCCAGTCCTCTTTGTTGACTTCTGAAATGGCAACCACATGCTCAAGTTGATTCTTCATATGATCATCTTCATCCAGTGGTAGTACTATTCATTTTTGGAAGATAGTAATTGACGTTTGATCGGGAAGGGTCAAAGTTAAAGCTAGAGCAGCTAAGGCATCAATTGTTTTATTTTATTTTCTCAGCACATGTTGGAAGGTTACATCTCTGAGTCATCTTATTAACTTTTGAGCATAAGAGTGATAGGGGTGCAGTTCAAGCTTACTGACCTCATAGATTCCCAAAAGTCTTTTATCACTAACTGAGAGTCACTAAAGACTTTTAACTGTAATTACTTTATGTCAATGGCTATTTTGAGTCCAAGTATTAACATTTGATACTCTGCGATATTATTGGAGCAACACTGTTTCAAAGTAAAAGAGAATGGTAGGACTTCTCCTTATGAAGTGATAAACACTATGCCTACACCAGCTCTACCACAATGCACAGCACCATCAAAGTACATTTTCCAAGAGGGCTAAATTTCAATAGCCAACACATATTTGTCAAGGCGTTCACCAGTCGATTCCCAATCATCTGGTATAGGGTGGTCCACTAAAAATTCCACTAATATTTGTCCCTTCAACACCTTTTAAGCGATGTACACAATTTCAAATTATTGTAACTAAAGGTACCGCCTTGCTAGTCGGTCACTGAGGACTGGTTTTGACATGACAAATTTGATGGTATTTGCTCTAGAAATAATATGGACAATGTGAGCTTGAAAATAGAGCTTCATCTTTTGAAACAAAAAGAACAGCTCCAAACACAAGTTCTCGATTGGTGAATAATTTAGCTCATTTGGTGTCATCATTCGGCTCAAATAATAAAGAGCATTTTCTTTGAATTCACTGTTTTCTTAAGCTAGTAAGGCTCCTATAGACCTTTCTAGTGTCGCAATGTAAAGTATCAATGACTTTCTAGGTATAGGAGTTGCTAAGATAGGAGGTTTCGCCAGATATGCTTTGATACTTTCAAAGGCATTGCTACATGTTTGATCCCACTTGAAAGGGACACCTTTCTTCATGAGATGACTGAATGGTTGGCATCTTCCGGCTAGTTTCGAGATAAACCTCCTTAAGTAGGCTAATTTTTCCTGAAGACTTTTCAACTCATAAATGTTTTGAGGCTCGACCATCTTTAAAATTGCATCAAATTTGTCTTGATCAGTCTCAATTCCCTGATGTCACACAATGAAGCCAAGAAACTTTCTAGAAGTAACCCCAAAGGCATATTAATGGACTCATCCTTAGTTGATATCTTTGAAGCAACTCAAACACCATTCTCAAGTCTTTCCAAATGGTCGCTCCTCTTTTTTTATTTCACCACCAAGTCATCAACATAACACTCGACATTTTTGTGGAGTAAATCATCAGATATATTTTACATAGCCCTTTGATATGTGGCACCAGCATTCTTTAAACTGAAGGGCATCACCTTGTAGCAATAAATGCCTTTAGGTGTATGAAATATCATGATTTCTTCATACTTTTGTGACATGCGGATTTGGTTATAGCTAGAAGAACCATCCATGAATGACATTGTCTCATAACCAGTTGTAGAATCAATCATTATCTCTGGAATGAGCAACGGGAATTCATCTTAAGGGCATGCATTGTTGAGATCTCTAAAGTCAACACAAACCCGAATTTGGCCATTCTTCTTCCTCACGGGAACAATGCTTGAAATCCACATGGGATACTTAACCTCATGAATAAAGTACACCTCAATGAGTTTGTTAACTTCTTTCTCGATCAATGAAACTAAGTCTTGCCTAAAATATCTTTGAGTCTTCTTGACAGGACGAGCACCGTGCTTGACTACCAATTGATGAATTGCTATTTTGGGATTCAAGTTGGGCATTTCTTTATAGCTCCAAGAAAGGACATCCCTATATTCTTTGAGTATATTCATATAAGTTATTTCTTCATCGGCTTCTAGAAAAGCACTCAAGTAAGTTGTCCTCGAGTCCTCATCAGTGCTAAGGTTAACTTCTTTTAAGGAATCTATCGTGGTCTTCAACTCTTTCAAATTTTGGCGGAGCATCTCCAGCATCCTCCTCTTCCTGTGGAATATTATCATTAATAGATATATGATGGAACGAAACAATACCTCCCAACTCTTCATCAATTTTCTGTTGACATGAGGTATCATTCTCAACCTGAGTTGTAACATAACATGAGGAGCCTACACTTTTTCATCTTCCTTGCATTCTTTGGTGTAAACCACAGTGTGAGCCTTCGCTTTTAGTACCTCTTTACATGAAACCATGAGTTTCACTCATCGCTTCATTCTAGAAGGGATTACACTTTTGAAATCATTTTGGATCATAGGTGAAGCAAGTGTCATTACTCTCAGGTAACTTCTCTGATGCTTGTTATTCTTCTTTTTTAATGGACCTAACCACTCGAACACAAAAGTTTTTTCAGTAGGCTTTCCAAGATGTACAAAAGGTAGTTTATTAGAAGAAGTACACTTATCTCCTATAGTGATATAGTTATTGTTTATCTCCAAAGAGGCTTGGCAATGTTCCAAATGTTTAAACATGAGGAATCACCAATTTGAGGCTTTACAATATTCCAAATACTTAAACATATGAGATAGTCAATTTGAGGATTTACAAGGTTCTAAATGTTTAAACATGAGGGATCACCAATTTGAGGCTTTACAATGTTTAAATATAGGGGATCACCAATTCGAGGCTTTACAATGTTCTGAATGTTTACATATGAGGGATTACTAATTTGAGGCTTTACAATGTTTAAACATAAGGGATCACCAATTTGAGTCTTTACAATGTTCCAAATGTTTAAACATAAGGTGGGAAAAGGCCAGCTTAAGGTGCAAAAGGACAAATTTTGTCCACCTTAAGGCATGGAAATTTAGAGATACTTTTAAAGATAAACCTGCGAAAAGGCCAGTTTAAGGTGCAAAGGGATAATTTTTGTCCACCTTAAGGTATGGAAATTTAGAGATCCTTTTAAGGATAAACCCCACAAAAAGACCAACTTAAGATGCAAAGGGATAAATTTTATCCACCGTAAGGCATGAAAATTTAGAGATTCTTTTAAGGATAAAATTGCGAAAAGGTCAGCTTAAGGTGCAAAGGGACAAATTTTGTCTACCTCAAAGCATGACACTTTAAAGATATTCTCGCGGCATGAAGGGATGGATTCTCATTTTTCCCCAAGAAAGGCAATTTGAAGAAATTCTCATGATACAAAGTAATAGTTACTCATTTCTGCCTTAAGAAAGACAAATTTAAAGGTCAAGGCTTGAAAGATTTAACTTTCAAACTCAATAACTTTCAAGAATTTAACTTATAAACATGATGGATTTGAAATTTCAACTTTAAAAAAAAGAGAATTTGAAGACTTCAAATCGCAGATTTGCAGGATTCAAAGACTTCAACTTGCATATTTGAGGAATTTAAAAACTTTAACTTGCAAACTTAAAGAATTTGAAGACTTCAACTTACATATATGAATAATTCAAAGATTTCAACTTGAAAACTCAAAGAATTTGAGACTTCAACTTGCATACTTGAAGAATTCAAAGACTTCACCTTGCATATTTGAAGGATTTGAAGACTGTGAAGTCTTTGAAGACTGTGAAGTCTTTGAAGACTTTGATTTGCATATTTGAAGGATTTGAAGACTTTGATTTGCATACTTGGAGGATCTAAACCTTCAACTTGAAAACTTAAAAGAGTTTGAAGACTTCAAGCATGCTATTAAAGAAGCTTGAATCCTATAGGCCTTTGCCCCCATAAGGAATCATGTAGGGACATATATTTTTTTAACACTCATGCAACTAAACTTAGAATATAATTCCAAGCGCCTACGTACCTCAATGAAGAGGATCAAGTAACAACATAGTTCTGGGGGGAGTGTTTTTTTTTGTCCTTATTTTTGCCTAGGCCTCCTCTTTTGAGATTTTCAACCTAGCAGATATTTTTTAGGGTGTTGTACACAGTTTATACTCTTGTGAGCCAAGAGTATCATGCAGTTTTATACTCGAATTTCAGAGAGCATCATTTTCCTTAAGGATAGTACCTCTTAAAAAGTTTTGCATTTATAAGACCAATCTATATGCCATCTGGATGGACAAGCTTGTAAGCACCATTTGAGTATACTTTTTATACTACATATGGTCCATCCCACTTTGAGGTGAATTTGCCCCCGAACTTATGTGAAGTGATAATGGGCCTTCTTACTGTGAGGACTTAGTCTCCAACTTGAAAGCACCTCAAGCGAACCTTTTTGTTGAAAGCATGAGACAGATGAGCTTGATAACATTCAAGATTTTGTTGGGCTTCTAACCTCTTTTCATCAAGTGCTTCTAGCTTGGAAAGACGTAGTCGAGCATTTTTTCCTCAGTGAGCCCTTTTTGGATAGCTAGTCTCAAGGATGGTATTTGACGCTCAAGTGGCAAGACCGCTTCAACTCTAAAAGCAAGTGAATATAGAGTTGCTTGAGTCGGTGTGCAATATGTCATCCTATATGCCCATAATAATTCTTCCATTCTTTCATGCCAGTCTCGTTTGGACTTAGAGAAAACTTTATACAGAAGATTGCATAGGGTCTTATTGAATGCCTCAACTTGACCATTGCTGGCAACATTATACATAGAAGATTTCTGCTACTTGAAGCCATAGAAATCATAGATTTTATTCATCAACTTGTTATCAAATGGCTTTCCATTATCCATTATTATGTATCGTGGAATGCTAAATCTATAGACAGTGTTCACTTAAATAAAGTTTGCAACATTCTCCTTCTTGACTTCTTTAAGAGCGATGGCTTTGGTCCATTTTGAGAAGTAGTCGGTCATAGCCAAGATGTATAAGTGCCCACCAAAAAATTTTGGCAGTGGCCCAACAACATCCAATCCCCAAGCATCGAATGGACAAGATATGATAGTCAGGTGTAAAACTTTGGACGGTTGATGCATGAAGTTAGCATGGAATTAACAAGATTTTCACTTTCAAGCATAATCTAGGTAATTTTTTACCATGATTGGCCAATAATACCCAATTCTCTTTATGTGAAAATAGAGCTTCGATCCAGATTGATGTGATCCACACACTCCTGAATGTGCTTCTTGCAGAGCTTGTCCTGCTTCTTCCTCTCCCAGACATCGAAGGAGTACTCCCTCGAATGATCTTCTATATAGGGTGTCCTTATAGTAAAGGAAACAAGGTGTGCGGTGACGAATGTCAGTTCTTCTTTTGGTATTTTCTGGAAGTATCCCATAACATAAGTAGTCGATGATAGTTTGTCTCCAGTGCTTTTTGCTGACTTTGGAAACTATAACCACATGCTCAAGTTGATTCTCCATATGTTCATCTTCATCCAGTGGTGGTACTACCTATTTTTTGTAGATAGTAACTTATGTTTGATCAGGAAGGGTCAAAGTTGAAGCTAGAGCAGCTAAGGCATCAGCTGTTTTATTTTCTTTTCTCGGCACATGTTGGAGGGTTACATCTCCGAGCCATCTCATTAACTTTTGAGCATAAGAGTGATAGGGGTACATTTTAGACTTTCTGACCTCATAGGTTCCCAAAAGTTGTTTGATCACTAACTGAGAGTCACCAAAGACTTATAACTGTAATTGCTTCATGTCAATGGCCATTTCAAGTCCAAGTATTAATGTTTGATACTCTGTGACATTATTGGAGCAATATTGTTTCAAAGTAAAAGAGAATGGTAGGACTTCTCCTTGTGAAATGACAAACATCATGCCTGCATCAACTCCACCATGATGTGCAACCCCATCAAAGTACATTTTCAAAGGAGGCTGAATTTCAATGGTCAACACATCTTCAAAAGGAAGTTCATCAGTCAATTCCCAATCATCTGGTACATGGTGGTCTACCAAAAATTCCGCTAATGTTTGTCCCTTCACAACTTTTTAAGGTATGTACACAATCTCAAATTGTTGGAACTGAAGGTACCACCTTGCTAGTCAGTCACTGAGAACTGGTTTTGACATGACAAATTTGATGGTATTTTCTCTAGAAATAAGATGGATAATGTGAGCTTGAAAATAGTATTTCATCTTTTGAATAAAAAAGACCAATGCCAAACACAAGTTCTCGATTGGTGAATAATTTAGCTCATTTGGTGTCATCATCCTGCTCAAGTAATAAAGAACATTTTCTTTGCCTTCAATATTTTCTTGAGCTAGTAAGGCTCCCACGAACCTTTCTTGTGCTGCAATGTAAAATATCAATGGCTTTCCAGGTATAGGAGTTGCTAATACAAGAGGTTTTGCCAGATACGCTTTGATACTTTCAAAAGCTTTGTTACATGTTTGATCCCACTTGAAAGAGATACCTTTCTTCATGAGATGACTGAATGGTTGGCATATTTCGACTAAATTCGAGATGAACCTCCTTAAGTAGGCTAATTTTCCCAAAACATTTTTCAAGTCATGAATATTTCGAGGCTCGGGCATCTTTAAAATTGCATCAACTTTGGCTAGATCAATCTCAATTCTCCGATGTCGCGCAATAAAGCCAAGAAGTTTTCCAGAAGTAACCCCAAAGGCACATTTTAATGGATTCATCCTTAGTTGATATCTTTGAAGCAACTCAAACACCATTCTCAAGTCTTCCAAATGGTCGCTCCTCCTTTTTTATTTCACCATCAAGTCATCAACATGACACTCGATATTTTTGTGGAGTAAATCATCAAATATATTTTTCATAGCTCTTTGATATATGGCAACAGCATTCTTTAAACCGAAGGGCATCACCTTGTAGCAATAAATGACGTTAGGTATATGAAATATCATGATTTCTTCATTCTTTAGCGACATTTGGATTTGGTTATAGCCAGAAGAACCATCCATGAATGGCATTGCCTCATAGTTAGTTGTAGCATCAATCATTAGCTCTGGAATGGGCAACGGGAATTCATCTTTAGGTCATGCATTGTTGAGATCTCTAAAGTCAACATAAACCCAAATTCGAACATTCTTCTTCCTCACGGGAACAATGCTTGAAATCCATGTGGGGTACTTAACTTCACAAATGAAGCCCACCTCAATAAGTTTGTTAACTTCTTTCTCGATCAATGGAACCAAGTCCGGCCTAAAAAGTCTTTGAGTCTGCTTAAAAGGACCAGCATCATGCTTGACTACCAATTGATGGACGACTATCTTGGCATTCAAGTCGGGCATTTCCTTATATCCCCAAGAGAAGACATCCCTGTATTTGTTTAGTATATTCATATAAGTCATTTCTTCATCGGCTTCTAGAAAAGCACTCAAGTAAGTTGGCCTTGGGTCCTCATCAGTGCCAAGGTTAACTTCTTTTAAGGGATCCGTCGTCGTCTTCACTCCTTCAAATTTCAGTGGAGCATCTCTAGCATCCTCTTCTTTTTGTGGATCATTATCATTTATAGATATATGATGGCACCAAACAATACCTCCCAACTCTTCATCAATTTTTTGTTGACATGAGGTATCATTCTCAACCTGGTTGTAACATGACATTAGGAGCCTACACTTTCTTCATCTTACTTGTGTTCTTAGGTGTAAACCACAGTGTGAGCCTTCGCCTTTAGTACCTCTTTACATGAAATCATGAGTTCCACTCATCACTTCATCCTAGAAGGGATTACACTTTTGAAATCCTTTTGGATCATAAGTGAAGCAAGTGTCGTTACTCCCAGGTTACTTCTCTAATGCTTGTTATTCTTCTTCTTCAGTGGACCTAATCTCTAGAACACGAAAGTTCTTTCAGCAGGCTTTACAAGTCGGTCAAAGATAGAATGTCGTTTATCAGAAAAAGCACACTCATCTCTTATAGTGAAATAGTTATTGTTTGCCCTTCTTATGGAGATATGAACTGGTGGCGGTTGGCTATAGCCTAAACCTTCGCGCGCTTGCCTGATTGTGCCCTCTGATGGGAGTTTTCCTAGCCTAGATGGCTCATTAGGATTATACCCAGCCTTTGCAAATAACCTGTAAGTATTTGGGTCAAAGCTTCACTACATTTTTTAGAGAGCGACATATCTCGTGGCAATTTTTGAGCCACAAAATTTTTCAACATCTTTGAAGACAAGTTTATTGCATCGATTCATTTGATAGGAAGAGTCAACCCTCCTAGTATATTACCTTGTACATTAGATGATTGACCCTCCACTTTCTTCACTTTTGGGACATAACGAAGTATAGAGGTTGGCTTTCCTTTCGAGGGCATGGTCTTCCCCTTATTTGGACAAGTACTAGGCTCCCCAACGTCAACTTTGGCCCTTTCAATGGCCATATTGGTTTTTCTGCCTTTAAGCTTATTATACTTGGTCGATTTGACGCCCTCAAGCTTTACCCCTTTTACAAAATAACTCTTCAAATAGAACTTTACATCGGCAAAATATGATTCAACTTTAGTGAAAGGATTATTATCAACAATTATTTTCCTTTCAATTCCATCTTCGAGGTACTTCAAACATTGATAATAAGAAGATGAGACAATTTTGTTCTCGTGCACCCAAGGACTTCCAAGCAATATATTATATGAAGTCTTTGCATCGATCACGTGCATCCATGCTCTTGATTGCAAATCATCCATATGAATTTCTAGCTTAATCGAGCCTATAGATCTTTTGACCTCTTTGGGCGTTTGGCCGACCTCTGCTTCTTTGATCTCCTCACTACCCTTTGTATGCTCGGTTGTTCAAATGACTCTTCGTGGACTAGTCTTGTTGCATCTCCATTTTGTCACAAGAATCCAACCTTCATCATTATCTGTATCAATTTGGGTTTTTTCTTCCTCTAATAATCTTTCTTCTTCAAATGTACATATTTGGACAGGGTCAAGCGAGCCGAATATGATAGAGATTTTATTAGAGCTTGCTTTTCCATCACCAAGGATAATCTTCTTTTCATTAGCCAATTGCATAACCTTATCCTTAAAGATAAAACACTTTTCAAGAGGATGACCTAAAAGTCTATGATACTTGCAATAATTTGGGTCATCAGACTTTCCAGCTTTATTGGGCCATTTCATCTCTAGCAGCTCAATGAGTTTTAGCTCAACCAATTCATCAAAAATTTTAGGAACATCAGAATCCAAAAAAGGGTATTCTTTTTCTTGCATCTCCCTCAAGGTTAACTTTCGATTTGAGCACTCTTGAAAAGTCGTCTTTATACTTTGCCTCTTACTTTCTTTCGTAGTAAACTTCATAGGCGCCACATTGATATTCATGGATTCTTTGTTGTAATTCCTGGGCACAAATTTACCATATTTCTTGAATTCTTGTTTGTCCTTCGCTTTGCGAGGATCGTGAACATGCATTCCATCTTTTCTAGCAAAAGGCATGCTCAACTCCATATAATGAGCACGAGTAGCTAGCTCTTCAAAAGACTTAGGTTTGATTCCTTGTAAGATGCAGAGAAGCCCCCAGTGTATCCCTTGGATACACATTTCTATAGTAGAAGATTCACTAAGCCTATCTTAGCAATTAAGGCTTGCATTCCTCCATCGATTTATAAAGTCAATGACTGGTTCATCCTTTTTTTGGTGAGTATTTGTGAGTTCTACTATGTTCACTATGCGCCTTGTGCTATAGAAGTGATTGAGAAACTCATGCTCTAGTTGTTCCCAACTGTCAATGGAATGAGGCTCAAGATCTGTGTACCAGTCAAATGCATTCCCCTTCAAGGAGTGGATGAAATGTTTGACAAGATAGTCTTCGTAGGTCCCAGCATTGTTACACGTCTCTACACAGTGAGCAACATGTTGCTTTGGATTTCCTTTTCCCTCGAACTATTAAAATTTGGGAGGTTAATAACCTGCAGGCATTTTAAGGCTATCAATCCTTACGGTGTAAGGCTTAGCATGCATATGGGAAGACTTCGCAAAGACTTCATACTTGTCTTTGATGGTCCATTTAATAAACTCCTTTAATTGATCGAGTGGGATCATCCCTTCAGCAGAAATTGGCATCTCCTTGATAGATAGTGCTTGCTTCATAGGATTTTTAGTCTCTTCGAATTTCAATATCCTTTCCAGGTGCATGGCTAGATTCCCTATCTAGTAAGTCGTCCACCCTATCCATCAACTTATCGATGCGAGACTCTTAGTGATGCATATGCTTGGTCAATCCTTCAATCATCTTTGCCAGATTTGAGAGTTGTTTCTCCATGGATGAAGCATTAGTTGTCATCACTTGCATGACTGTTGGAGGCATTGGAGAGAAACATAGATTATTGTGAAAGTTGACCTTCAGAGGGCTCACATTGCGCGATGCATATGGAAAAGAATTACTTGAGCCATGGTCTTTCTTTGCAGTAGAGTTCTTTGAACCAGAGATTTCAAGCAGAGCCAGAGTCTGCTTAATCCTCTCAACAACACTACTTCCTCCTTCTGAAACATTTGTTAAGTACCTTGATCCCTTTGGGGTGGAAAGTCAAAAATCAGGAGTTGGTGCGGACGACATTCGCAGCGTTTGTTGTCCTAGCATAGCAGCTTTGCTTCTTGTAACAGCTCCAATACTTCCAAAAGTAACACCCAGGATTTCCTCTACTTTAGTAGAGAACTTGGAATTAGCATCCTTAGAGGAAGTTGATTGGGAGTTGATCTTCCTGAATGCCATTTGAATGTTCTTTGACTCTTGAAAAGTTGAGATGAGAGGTAGAGATGGTCCCACTGGGCATGCCAGAATTTGTAGATGATAAAATTTCGCGTCGAGAAAAATAATCAAGAACGAAAATATCACAACAATTTGTAGTATTTGATTTCAAGTATATGAGTGTTAAAATTTCTATGAATCCTCTTATTCGCCTTTTCAAGTGTAAATTCTAGGGCTCTTGAGCTTGATCTTGAATCTGAGTTTTGTTCTTGAACTTTGAAGTTGTTCTTGATCTTGATCTTGAAGTTTGGATTTGTTCTTGATCTTGATCTTGAAGTTTGGATTTGTTCTTGAGTTTGATCTTGAATTCAAGAGCTTTTAAGCTTGTTCTTGACCTTGAATGTTTGAATTCTTGAACTGTGTAGAGAAATTTGC
This sequence comes from Solanum aculeatissimum, assembly GCA_038996855.1. NCBI lineage: Eukaryota > Viridiplantae > Streptophyta > Magnoliopsida > Solanales > Solanaceae > Solanum > Solanum aculeatissimum. Next base: position 26,831 of record JBCEWC010000114.1, read on the forward strand.
GGCGTTTGATCCATGAGCTCTCTCTAGCTTTTTGTTAGAATTCTTGATGTTAATTTTGAATTATGGAGACCTCTATATATAGTTGTAGAATAAAGGAGTTATGATGGAATCAGGCTTCCTTCCGACCAATCAGATTTAAGGTAACATGGGCACAGGAAAAGTGATAGGAACAAGTTTCCTTTCAAGTGATGTGACGATATTTGATTGGTTGGAACACATCATATGTACATGTGGCGCATTTTTATTGGTCTTTGATTGAGATAGGAATGTCATGTCATTTTTGACACATGACATAATCCTATTGACTTTTTTATTTGACTTGTCATGCCGCATCATTCGACACGTGGTGTCAAGTGAACCTCTAGGAGAGAGGATATTGAGCCTTGACTCCTTGTAAAGTGGATCATCTTTTGCAGCTCAAATAAATGAATTTAGACTTTTAATTAAATTCATATTTTATTAGACTTAATTAATTAACCCAATTATATTAATTCATAATATTTGTTTGGACTAATATATTTTGAATTTAATATAATTTGAATCATTTTATAAAATTTATATTTTAATAAATTTTATATTATTACAGTATTAAAGTGGTTCCATTGGGTACCCAATAATTGTAAGATCACTTAACAGCAAGTAAAATTATTTGCAATCTCATGAAAATGGTTAGGAAGTACCGTGTTAAGTGTAATTAATGCACTTATATATCCTGCTATTACCATTCATAAAAAAATTTACAAAAAATTTTATAATGTGTAGTCAAGCTAGAATGGAACACCCCCCAAGTTCCTATCGTTTAAAAATCACAAGTTTATGTTCAATGAGCCGATTATTGTATTTCATGTCAACCTTCATTGAAATGTCAGGATAATAATGGTAAATCGGTGATCATATCAATCATGCCAAATCACTTAAAATTCTCAGACGCAAGTTAGATAGAGGCCAAAGAGAGCCTTGAAACAAAAATCTTAATTGATGAATTTATTATAAGAAAGTTTTGATACTATCTTATTTGGACCGACTTGGGACAGAGTATATCTCCCAATATATTATATATCAAATGAAAGATCTGCGAGTCTAATTTCCAAAACATCAAGCCATTCGCCATTTCGACATCGGAATAAAAAGTTGACTGCTATACCGAACACAACTGGGCAAAATACCAGTACTTTATACAGATTAGAAGTATTCGATTAACGTATAAACTAAATTTCAACACTTGCACCGTAAATACTCTCAATCTTGGACAAATCAAAGCCACCACTATATCGTAGATACAAAAATTGACCAGACCCTTTACACTAAACTTGTAAACAAGAAATGCAATATATAGAAGCCTTTACATGAAAAATGAATAACAAAGCGCTTGCACGCAACCTCATGATTGAATATACTTGCCATACTATGACATGGAGACAACACTAACAATTGGCTACATGCTACAGAGGAGAGGGAAGAGAGAGACAGAATTTTACAAGGGGTGAGAAAAGCGTGGAATATTCTGAGAGACTACCAATCTATTCACCATCAGCTTGACTCGTTGAGAAGGTGGTCGAGATTCTTCTGAATCCATGGCACTAGGAATGTGTCCAACAATTTATCATATTGCTAGATTTTTCAGGAATCACTCCAAGAATCCTCGTCATCCTCTTCATCACTTCCAGCAAAGGCCTGCAATAACATGGAAAACCTTAGTACCAATGGTATGCAGATGCTCATTGGATTCACATTAATGCCCTTGTCTGTGTGCATGCGTGCACATATCTAGAGAGAGACCAACCTGGCGAATTGTTTTTGCTTTCTCCAAAATTGCAGCAACTCTCAGATTAGTCTGAGGACCCTGAGTACTAGGCCTTGTTGCAACTGTTGGTTTCAGATTGAATGACTAGAAAACAAAGACGATGTTTTCAGCTTGGGCAAATACTTATCAACTAAGAAAATAAAAAACATGAACTTAGAATGCAAAGTTAAATAAACAATAATAAAATTGATATCTTACCTTTTTCCTTATTTGTTCCAAGAGGGAGTCTCTTTCATCAACCTTTGGTATTTCAGGCATAACCCGCTCTGTAACCTTCCTCAACTGCAAGAGAGAATCTCTTTCATCAACTTTCTTTATTTCAGGCCTAGCCCGCTCGGTAACCTTCCTCAACTGCAAGAGAGAATCTCTTTCATCAGCCTTCTGTATTTCAGGCCTAACCCGCTCTGTAACCTTCCTCAACTGCACAACAATTCATACATTAGAGACGTGAAGTTTACCAACACTGCAATCTCCAAGCTTGACCAAAATGAACGAAAACTTACTTTGCTTTTGTCATGAGCAGCAAGATCATCAATTAATGGAGTCCTTGGTCTTTGTAGTTTCACCGTGCGAATCTCATTAGTGTTTCCTTCCTCCACAGCTGGCCAAATAATTTCTGCCTCAGTCGTTGGAACCCTATGATTAGGCTTTGCATTTTCTGTAGATGATGGGACAACAGTGCCATGAGTCACCACATTTTTTTCCGAACTTGTGAGGGTCTCCTCAAGATTGGATCTGTTTAAGCAAGTCTCCGGTGCTAACTGATGGAGGGGATGATGCTGGGGCTGGGATGGTTCATGGAATAATGACTCACAAGCATCTGTAATCACTGTATCTGTAGGAGGTGCTATTGGCTTTATTCCATCACTAACAGGCAGTGGCAGATTTCCTTCCAAATGTGCAGAGCCTTGTTCCTTACGAAGCAATTCTGGAGCGACTTGGTTCTCCCGTTGGATGAGTTCTTCACTTGAACCCAAAACATCAATAGAAGGTTTATCCAGATTAGTTACATCTGGGATCCAATTAATAGGTTGTGCCTCCCTTATTAGAGCATGCAAACTAGGCGGCTGCACCTCAGGATATTGACCTGCCAATGGAAAGTGAGTCTTTGTGGAGTGTATATCAACTGGATCAATAAACCTAATACTACTACTTTCACAAAGAACTGTGGGTGGAAAAGTCAACAGACCTGATTGAGCCATGCTATCAGCAGAATACATATCAATAACTTCTGAATTCTCTGTAGCTGTAGCTGTAGCTGTAGCTGCAGCTGACAGCATGTTTTGATTCACAGGTTGAGCATTTTGATCAGTCCTACATGGCGGACTCAATGGATTGAAACCTATATAATGCTGTGTTGGCTCCCTGTCCAAATCCGGTGAAGAATGTAGTTTCCCCATCCTCCATTGAATTGGAGGAAGAGGAGGCAGTGGGGGCATTTCTGCCAGACTGATCTGGGGTTCATTGGGAAGCAGGGCAAAGCCAGGAGGGGTAGAAATATTCCCCTCTTCAAACTCAGGTAACAGCACCTCCTCGGCTGCATCTTCATCTATCAATCTCTCTTTATCTGGTTCTTTACATGCTATCTCTTCATCTTTTTTGTACAAAGATGGCAAACCATCTTGGTTGCTCTGTGGTAAAAGCTCGGGGAATGAAGGATGACTGGGGCCCACTGTTTGTGAAGATGTTAAAGAAGCTTCAGCAGATTCTTCAATGTCAAAGCAATCTACCGGTTGTGGCTGGGTTAACAGAAGTAATGGCTCTGCCTTCGCCTCGTCACTATCCAGCACTTCCCTTTTAACTTGCTCAGGGATAGCTGACTCAGCCCTCTCTTCAACACGGTAATCAGTTGGCAAAGGTTGAGGAACTTGATTGCTGCTATGGGCTAAAACATCTGGGACTCCATCTTGACTTGGAAGATTTGCCAGAAAAGATTGGAAAGAAGTGTCGGACGCTCGGTCAACATGACTCTGCTTCTTCTCCAGGAAAGGTGATTGGTCCAAATCAACTTTGTGCAGCAATTCCTCATTGGGTTGATTGTCTTCTAATTCAGCCTTTCCTTCTTCAAGAGAAATTTGCAAAGATGAGGCATCTTCAGTGGAATCAACAACATTCCTCCTTTGGGAGGATACCTCTTCAGTATCCAAGCACCAATTCTTTAGTGGTGGTTGGCTCGGAGCAGTGTTCGAGTCCACAGAGTTTTCAGCATCAAAAGAAAGTTTGTTTCCAGAGGGTGTATCATGAACTGCTGAGTCAGGATGATGATAGTTGGATGTATCAAGCACAAAGGAGTTAGAATCTGGGGTATCAGCTATCTGTATCTTAAACTTTGATTCTACATGGCTATTAGGCGGATCAATTACCAATTCATTCTGACTGGAATGTCCAATTAAGCAAACAGAGTCTTCTGAAACTATTTTGTAATCTAAAGATGAGTATAGATCATCAAAATCTTCCTTATCGCCCATGGCAGCAGTAGGCGAAGCAGTTTCATCAGTGACATCAGACTTATCTATCTTATTTGCGGTCTCATCTGACAGTATTCCTTCATTGGCCAATGATTTGAGATGTGGAGAGGTAAGCGAACCAGTGGACACAATTCCAGACAATAGCTCACTGGGGGAAATACTATCCTTATCATCAAATTTTGTTAAACTCAAAACTTTGACAGGATTTTCCCGCCTAGAACATGAAATATCCAATTCTCCAGATCCAAGTGGCTGAATCTCAGTTGCAATTTCTAAAATCTGAGGGTTCAGCAGATCAACAAAATCGAGACCATTTTCCCCACAGCTCTTACTGAGGTCCCTTGGCTCAGATATAACTGCATCGCTGAATGCCCCACATGTCCCTTCATGCTCTTCATCTGCACCAACAGCTTCAATATCTTTGGTGCTTAGGTTATGTGGCTTTATGCATGTATCTTCTGCAGTTTCATCATGAGACATGGTAAACGATGAGTGTGCGCCACATTCTTTGTCAGAAGCACCCAATATATCTGGTATCTGAACTGAACCAACAGAACTACCATTTGAATTCTCATTGTCTAGACCACCATCCACATGGTTTGGATGGTTTACAGCCAACAATGAAGGTGAGGTATCACCTCCTTTTGATGAAGGACAATTAGGAAGATTATATAAGGAGGCTAAATCATCACCCAACGATGGATCCTCACCATCCAAATTTGGTAACTGCTGATAATCAGAAGACAACACTTCACACCTGTCTTCAGAAGGAACATTAAGGAGCTCAGAAGTAAAGGAGAGATTATTAACCAGACTCGCATCATCATTATATAAATTGCTCTCATGCTGGATTTCAGGAGGAGATTTTGGCTGTGGCATGTTATCGCTTGCATGGCAAAGAACATTAGAATGACTTGATGCACAAGACATATTCTCACCTAGCCTCAACTTTCGATCAACCAGATCATTTGTTAGCTGTACGTCAATGGATGCTCCAGATGGTAAATCATCACCATTCTGTTCTGGAGAATCAAGGATAACAGGAGCATGGGATAGCCTGACATGCAAACTTGATGCATCTTCTGCAATGGCAATTAAAGGATTTTCACCCTGGCCATGAGCGACAAAATTTTCATTTCTTTCAGCTCTCATCCCTGCAACTTCAATAAATATTCCTGTATAAGCATGTATCAGCATAAGAGTTGAATCTGTAAAATTTAGGGTAGTAGTTTGCTCACCAGAGTCACAACTGCCACTGGGTTCCCTAGCTACCGTAATGCATTTACCATCATGAACACCGTGTTCTGGAGGCTGGGGTAATTGAGTCTCCTCATTAACAGATCGCTGCTCACACGAAGTATCAGAGATCTTAGCTCCCTTACTAGAAATTTCGTTCTCTAAGATGACACTCTCAACAGAAGTGCTAGGGGATTCAGAACAAGAAAAACTGGATATTTCTTTCTTAGAGTAACTATTCCCGTCATCAGACAATGTAGAGTTCTCAATTGAATGAGAATCTGAAGATTGAGTTTGAAGCTTTTCACTGCTAGAAGACAGACATAACACTTGCTTTTTGCTGTTCAAGAAGTGCAAATCTCTTCTGGCTCTCTGCTCAGAGTCTGTTTCTAATTCTGGCTCCATTGTAGTTAGGGCATCAACGTAATTATCTATTTCACTTGCAACATCATCAGACTCATAACCAATATCTCTTTCTGTTCGGTTTTCTCCATCCACTGCTATTTCCTTTTCATCAACCACGCTATGAATAGAAGGCAGGATATCAGTTGATTGTGATTTATGGCTTCGTCTGGAAATTCCTCTTACTTGATAATGGGAGAGATCCTCATTGACTTCATCTACGCATGGTCTTAGACTATTGTTCTCTTCAAGTTGTGGTGGAGACGGCGATAAAGATGCTCTCTTGTTTCTCCGCATCACCTCCTTATCAGGACTCGGTGGTCTAATATTTTCAGTGTCCACCGAAGTTTCATAGGCATCAGTCGATGGCAATCTCAAAGGTGAGGAGTCAATACCGACTTCATGGACTACTTTATGTTCTGGTGAAGATGCCTCCAAGAACTTTTTCATATAGCTCTTCCCAGTTTTCGGGTCAAATGGAAATCCATTCAGCTTTCTTTTCAATTTCACGCGATGTACAGGGACATTTATACCGTTTTCAATGTGTTCCTCCAAGAACAGCTGATGAAGTCTGTAGAAATGTGAGGAATACAGAATAAGATACTTGAATAGAACAATCATAATACTCCCTCCATTTAAAAAATAATAACAGTGTTTCAGAAAATAAAGAAGACTTTTTAATTTTGTAGTTCTAAATCAATGTTATGTCAAATGTACCAAAATGCCCTTTAATCTTGTGGTCTTACCCATGCCACGTGGAAAGTGAAATTAAAATGTTGTCAAATAAGAAAGAGATCATTCTTTTTGAAACATACTAAAAATGAAGGAGGTCATTCTTTTTTAAACGGAGGGAGTACACATTTTCTACATTAGGCATCAAGGATCTCACTTGGCATGTGATGTAGGCAACACCTCAGGTGTCTCCCCATTCCTCCAGCGTGAACCTCTCTTCTGCAACAGCAAGATGTAAAAACTATTTTGAAGCACCAGAAAGATAATGCTACTTCATCATCATTGATATTATCACTGAAAAGAAGCTATTTGCTGGTGGATGAAATAGTAAGAACCCTCGAGAAACAGTACCAAGATGGAAAGACTATTCTTTAGCAAACGCTAATCTTCCTTGGGAAAGAACTTATTCAGAATGCAGGTTTTCTCTACTACGTTTAGTAAACGTCACCTTTCTGCCTATATGCTAAAGCTGAAGCTATAAGGGCTCCTCTAATCAATAACAGACATCAGATGCCTCATAGCTGAAAAAATAAGCATATTAGGATGCACAACTTCGCTCAAGTAGCAAATAATAGATTCACTTCCCAGTACAGGTCTCAAGTTAAAATTAAAACATCTTAGGCGGCAAGATCATTTTGCTCCTTTTTCCCTCACACATTTCTCAGTCAAGATGGAGCTATGAGGAGCTGGCTTCAGAAAGCTTCATGAAGGAGATCAACAGAGACTCAAGCAAATAAACACATGTTACCACATGAAGAAATAAATGTTCAAGTAATTGAAAGCATTTACCACAACACCACAAAAAACCTCCCAATTGTAGCCCAAAGGAAAAGAGAAAATGTCAACTCAAATATCAAGCAATGAAAAAACCACTAAATCAGCATGTCACTCATATAAATCCTCTTCTTTTTAATTACCTTTGTCTTGCGAGTTTTCTTTTCCCTCTGAACATCTGAAGTTGTAAATGCATAAGAGGATGTCTCGACTTTAAAGGATGAAGGGTCAGTATAACGTTTCAGACATGCTCCAGCTCCAGCAACATCAAACCTGTTACAATCCATTGAGTTTGAGAAACACTGTTCTAATGAAATTTAACACTCTATGTAATGAAAGCTGTTAAAAGTAGAACATACTTGTCTAGAAGGAATAAGCGAGGTGGACCTCTGCATTCTTCATACGAGTCCATCACAAATCGAGGTAAATCTCCCCTTGTGACCATATTTTGGTCGATTCGCAGATTAGGATGCCAATCAGTACCTGAAATAATATTTGTATTACTAATAGTTTCACTCATAGGTTTTACCGAGAACTCAATAGATTCCTCATATACTAATACCCATTTTTTTCAAAAGCAAAAACACTAATATCCATATATGCCACATTCTATGTTCAGGAAAATGAGAGACAAATATTCCATTGTATGCTCTTTCTCTCTCTCTCTCTCCACCCACACACACACAAATGCGCCCCAAACATGTATAAAACAGTTAGAAGGAAAGAATCTCTTGGTACAGAATTAAGAAAAAGCAAGAACAGTCATCAAAGCGCACAAAAAAAAAAAGCAAGTATACTAAGACATCCAGGATTTCTATGGTGTCATTGCCAATGAAATGCTCTTAGCACTTACCGGAATTATAGAAGAAAGAAGAGTGATTGGTCTGTGACAGGAATGCCCTCTCAATCAAAGGAAATTCTGCTTCAAGCTGCTTGACCCTGACCGTTAGACTATGACCTCTGGCAGCAGTTGCCATCACTTCTTCATGCAAGTCATGGAATATCTCAGCAGCAAACCTTCAACGTTTACAATAAACAAGAAAATCAACATTTTAGTCGCTACCACAATTAAACAGAACTTTAACTGCAATACATTGGGACAAAGTGCATAAGCAGAAAGCCCCATATTTGGCACGCATTTTAATAGATAATGCATATAATGGAGCAACCAGCCCTTGAAGTAAGTAAAGGGCGCAACCCTGAGCGGATTTGACCCACACCCTCTTTTTTAATATTAAAGCCTTGCAGTTGATTGATCAGCAGCTAAATAGATATAGCTCTACATACTCTTAACATTTTCTAACAAGCAAATTAGATTAGTGATTCAAATGATAAAGAAGGAGAGAAACTCCATAAGAATTTACACAGAACTCATTTGTAAATGCTAAATCAAACAGCCGAAAAAAGGGGGGGAAAAACATAGTCACAATCTACAATGCAATATTTGTCAAAAAAAAAAATGCAAAACTGCAATGCAATCTAATTACAATACAAATAATGGACTCACAGATTGAAATTTCCATTTTCAATAACTACGAAGAGTCATCTAACTACACGGTTCAATAGATTTCAATACTGACATCTCAACTCTCAGATTTCACTCACTATATCGATTCAAATTACGAAATACAAGGGGGATTTGAAAGACAAAAATCCAGAGAGCATTCACTTGAAAACCGACAAAATTGTAAAGTTAGACAGTTGAAAACGAAAATCGCATCAGATACTAACTCGGCGAGGTCACCAAGCTGGCGCAAAACACCAACAAGTCCAGCCATAGCAACGCCTTCAAGTAGAGCTTCTGGATCATCTTTATCGGCAGCTTTGTACAACTCCGGATCAGCCAAGCTGTACTCGTTCCTAATCTGATACCTATTCAAAGGCATATTTCTACAAAATCGAAACCCTAGTTCGTCAAATTCATGATATGTATAGCAACATTACATTTTCGACATTGAATTGATACACATGGTGTATCTATCAATGGAGTCTATGTATAGCTGTATCTTCGTTGGTAATTGTAGCGAGATAGAGAGAGAGAGGTGAATGTGAACGTACAGTTGAGAGAAGAGGTGAGGACTCAATAGAGAAGAGGGTCGGTTGACTATATTAAATATTTCTACTGCTCTTTATCACAGTTTAATTATTTTTAAGATATTTTATGAAACTTCTGTTGATTCATCTTGAGGCTATTTAACTAAATTACCTACGATCAACAGCCACATTGCTTTCTTTTAGAGCCTTATTTGGTGATTGAATTTCGTATAATTAGTTGTAATTATATTATTTGGTTTGTTTAATTGGATACGATTAAAATTGAGTATGATCAAAATAGAATACTAAGAGTGTAAATTTAGTATTAAAAGGAATGAAGGAGACATTGATGTGAGGCTTGTCACTCAACCTATTCCCAAGAAAGAAAACTTTAAATATCTTGGATTCATCATCTAGATTAGTGGCAATATCGTCAATGATGTCACACATCATATTGGGGTAGCATGGACAAAATGGAGGTTTACCTCTGGAGTATTGTGTGATAAGAAGATACACCTAAACTTAAAGGTAAGTTTTACAGAATGGTGGTTAGACCGTCTTTGCTATATGGGGTGGAGTATTGATCAATCAAAAATTCACATGTTCAAAAGATGCAGGACGCAGAGATAAGAATGTTGAGATAGATGTGTGGTCATACCAGGAGTGATAAGATTAGGAATGAGACCATTCAGGAGAATCTAGAGGTGGCCCTTGTGGCTGATAAAATGAGAGAAGCGAGACTGCGATGATTTAGACATGTGCAGAGAAGAAGTATTGATGCTCCTGTTAGGAGGTGCAAGAGGTTAGATTTAGGAGTTATACGGAGGAGTAGAGATAGACCGAAGAAGTATTGAGGGGAGGTAATCAGACAAGATATGACGAAACTTGATCTCACCGAGAACACGACCTTAGATGGAAATGAGTGGAGGGCGCGAATTAGAATAGCAAGCTAATAGCTTAGTAGGGTTAGATTGATGTCTGACCTTGGGGTATAGTAGGGTGGTAAGATTAGTCGTGTTTTTATATCCCGTGTTATCATTATTTGTTATATATGTGTTGATTTTTATCGTATTTACACACTATCATGTGTTTTTCGTTATTAATTGTTCTTTCTGTTTCTTTTTCTTTTCTTTTCTTTTCTCTTTTTTCATATCTAGTTTATTTGTGAGGTGGTGGTAAGGTTTGTGTACATTCTACCCTCCCCAAACCCCACTAATGAAATTTCATTGGATATGTTGTGTTGTTGTATTATATGATTCTTATAAAAATATTTTGTGAATTTTTTTTATATATTATACTTAATTTGTTTATTTTAATCTATTTATTTTAAATTTTATATGTTTTTAAATTAATAATTGACATAAATATTTCGTCATAAATTTTCTATTAATTAATATATAATTTTTTGTTTTGAAAAATAAGTAACTAATGTTAAAAGTAAAATATGAAGAAACAAAATTCATATACTAAAAGTAGATCAGTTGGTTGACTACCTGAACTCTCACCAACGAGTTCGATTTCCCACATTGTAATCCCCCTCCCAATTCTATTTTATTTAAAATTAGTATTTAAATATAAAAATTCAAAATATATAAAGTTATGTTTCAATTTTAAAAAATAATGCATAACTTATTTTCTAGCTCAATTTTAAAATAATATATATATATATATATAATATAACTAATTATTGAAAATTAACATTATTAAATCATGCATAACCCAAACTATGATAACTTATATAACAGGTAAAATATAAAATTGCCAACTAATGTGATATCGTCATATCGATAATTGAACACTCAACGTTATAACTAAATTCTCATATACCTAAAGAAAAACAAATTATCATGCTAGGTTAGATCAAGTGACTTTTTCAGATCGATAAAAATGAAAATTTTTGTATTAAAAAATATTAAATTAAAAATAAATTTGAAAAAAGCTTTAAAAAATAATTTGTCATGTTATGTTTTATAATTTTATCCTTATGCTTTAGCCAGGAGTGTTCCCAAATTGGTTTGATTGGGTTTTATATTTTTAAAAATCAATAATATTTAATTTAATTTTAATTTTGTTAAAAAAATTAAAGAAATAATTAAATCGAATCAATTATACACATATTCTTTATAATTACATGTACATACTATATTTTCTTAATGTTATTTTTAAGTGAAAAATGCATCACGCTAACTAATTAAAAATAGGGAAAAAGGTAAAAAATGTTTTTAAACTATATGAAAGGAATAAAAATGTCTTTCATTTATACTTTGGTCCAAAAATGTCTTTGTCATTAATACTCTGATCCAAAAATGTCCTCATTGTTAGCAAATGGGTCAGAAATGTCCTCCTCTAAATATGTATATATATATATATATATATATTCGTTTTAAACATATTGTGATTCTAATAAAAATATTATTTTTAAAGAATCTTTTTCTTATTTTTTTTAAAAATCACATTAACTATAAAAATGCAAAAAAATAGTTTTTTTCTTAATCTCATTTTATCAATTAAAATAGAACACCATACCCCTGTAACAAATAATATATGTCATAAATATATGATTATAGTAACCTCAACATTAATTTTTATTTAATACTTTGGTCCAAAAATGTCCTTATTGTTACCAAATGTGTCAGAAATGTCCTTCTCTAAATAAATATATATATTTTTTCTTTTTAAACATATGTGATCCTAATAAAAATATTATTTTTAAAGATTTTTTTTTATTTTTTAATCACATAACTAATAAAAGTGCAAGAAAATATTTTTTTTCTTAAATATAAGATCATAGTAAACCCAACATTAATTTTTATGTAGATAACGATAAAAATAGTAATTATAATAAAGCAAAAAAATATTTTTTATTTTTTTCCTCTCAAATTGAAGTAGGGTAAATATTGCTAAAATTTAAAAATATTATTAGAAAAATAATGTGTTAAAAAATAAAATAAATAATAAATTTATTTTAAAAAGGACATTTTTGACCTATTAAATTACAATAAAGACATTTTTGGACCAAAGTATTGACAGTAAAGACATTTTTTGACCAAACTATATAGCAATATCGATAGCTTATACATTATTCAGTAAGCTTATGTTATTTAGTGCATTGAATAAGCTAGTAATATAAGTAGGAAGATAAAACATAATTGAAGTTCGGTATAAAAATGACACAAAAATATTTTTATTTTTTTTGAATGAATTCTTAGTTTTTTTTCTCTCTCTTATGAATAAATCATTTTTCTCATGTATGATTAATAATTGGACCAAATCAAATTTAAATCGATAAATATATATTATATGTATTTGATTTGGTATTAATAATTTAAAAATCAATTCAATTGGTTTAGTTTTGATTGTGATAATAATCAAAACCAAAGCAAATATTATCAATTTTTAAAATATAAAATCAAATCAAATAAAAATTGATATATTTAATCGATTAGATTCAATTTTTCAATTTGGAATAATTTTTATTCAAATCGAGAACACTCCTACATATATGATAATAATCATTGAAAGTACATATTGGATAGTAACGAAACCATCTTGTGTTAAAAAATGCCAAGTGATATTTTTTGTTGAAAAATTACACTATATAATTTTATACATATTATATATTAACTTCTCTTTTTTTTAGTCATGGATATGATTTTTAAATTGTACCACTCCACCAACTCCCCGGAATCCGGATGATATTTTTATTATATATAAATATTTAATTAAAAACTATTAGTATAATTTATGATTAATGTATTTAATAAGATCTCTGTTTGATTACTAAAAATGTTGTTTCACTTAATTGTATTTTAAAAAATGCTAATTCACATTTTATACTTCCATCCATTTTTAAAATATAACCTGGGAATTTTTGGAAGGGCATAAAGAAATAAAATATGCTGGAGAAGACGTGACTGAGCTTGTCATGCCGTTCATTGTGGGCCTCCTTTGTTGTATTGGATCCTGCATCTATTCTGTATTAAAAAAATAATTTATTTAATTATTTCTTTATTTCGTAGCGTATGAATCCAACAAAATTTAGTGCCCAGTCTCAACATCTTTTCTTTTCTGTTTTTAGCCAAAAATAGGAAATAAAATAAATTGAAATAACAAGTATGTTTCTCATAAATTTGGATGGAGCTAGTAGTTATATGTGAATTCAGTCTTAAACAGTATAAATTCATTAAATATATAATAATTTTAATTTTATAATTCAATTATCATCACTTTAAATAATCAATCAATTAAAATTAAAACTTCTAACTCTAAATTGATATTTGCTAGCAAACATGTTCAGAAAGGCATGCAGATGTATTAAAGATAAAGCTATCGTAATTTTTAATTTCTAATTATTTGGATGACAAACGGCAGGATGAGAATTAGCACAAGTTGATTGTATGGTGGGGACCAAGCGTGAATGTTTTGGCCTTCATAAGGATTGTCACGTCTTCCATTAATTAAAAATTAAAATGGACATGTTCCAATGCGTGATTTATTAATGCTTCATTTTTATTTTCTTTTTCATTCTCCATTTTCTTTACCATACTATTTGCTCCTAATATATATTCTTTTTCTTTTACTTTATTTGACTAGGGGTGTGCATCGATCGATTCAGTTCGGTTTTAAACATTATCGATTCGATTTATTGGTTTTTGGTTTTTAAATATGCTAAACCAATAACAAATCAATAAGATAATGTTTATCGGTTTTCGGTTTATCGGTTCTAAGTCCTTAACGGTTCGATTTACCTGATAACGATGATAATAAGAATTTGCATTAATAAAAATAGATGGAGTACGAAAGAGTAAAGAGTAAAGACTAAATACTAAAGTGGGTAACTAATTAATTAAGTAATAGGTAAATTACTACTATAGTGTCCTATTACTATTAAATACTAATATTTAATATTTACGCAGGGTAAAATAGTAAATTATTATAATCTTATTGGGTTATCGGTTTACCCAATAACCCAATAGTAAAAAGCGATATCGAACCGATAACTCAATAATTCTTTTTTCAAAACCATTAAAAATCCGATAACCTAATAACCCAATAACAATAAACCAATAACGTTTTTATCGGTTCGATTTTTGCACACCCCTATATTTGACTCCTATATTAAAAATAATTATTTTTATTCTATTAGTTTATTTCAACAAATTAAGAGAATGTTATTATTTTTTTCATTATTATCATTAATTTTAAATATCTATTAAAATTTAGAACCTCAAAATATCATTAATAAAAGTAATTTAACATAGTACTTCTACCTCTAATATGCCAAATCAACTGCATGAAGTATAGTGATTATTGTCTTTCATCTGGAGAAAGAAAATAAAATCATAAAATTATGAGAGGTAACATATTTGTTTTGATGTGTACTTACTCATTCAATGGCCCAGTGACTAATAATGTCAGCGTAATTAAATTTTGAAAATTAGCATTCAAGTTTCAACTATGATAAAAAAAAAGGGATGAATTTTCATCTCTCCAAACTTTGATATAAAATTATTTGATACCTTTATTGATGAAAGTATATTCGATAAATAGTTTTTAATGTATAATCAAATTCGGCCATTATATTAATATAAAATATTTAATTTAATGTCTTATAAATGTAAACATTTTAATATTAAAATTTTCAAATAAAATATAAGTGCTCATATCTGGAAAAAGTCATCATGAGTTTAAATTTTATAAATAAAAATCATTTTTCTTATCAAGCATAATAATTGAAAAAATACTTAAAGATGAAATAGTAATAGTGTCTTTTTGTATTTGATTTGACAATATTTATAAATGCTTTTATGTGAAGGCCACTAAATTTATATTTTATTGAGCTTATTATTTGTATTAGAATTCGATTAAATTTAAATTCATGCATTGCATGATCCATTTATAGAAGTAACACTCCCAGTAAAAAATATTTCATTCTCAGGAACTTGAACACCAAACTTCTAATTAAAAAATAATAAAAAAAAATTCAATCATCTCACTAAACTTTTTTAATCATGGAAAATTGGTTGGTTCTTTCTTGTGAAAGATTTTTGTTTGAATTTAAGGTTAGTTGAATGTTAGTGGAACATACTTTGATGAAAGATAACATAAATGAATGGACTAGCATGCTAACATATAATAAATATCGAGAGGGAAAAAAGTTCTAAAGAGAGTAGTACATACCTCTTGATTCTATCTTTTGTTTGTATGGACGATATTTGTTTGTGGTTTTAACTATCATAGTTATAGAAATATATCGTAGGTTCTATGATAAAGAAAGTAAAATTTAGATTTAGAAACATTATTTATGTATGACTGTTAATTTGGTTTTAAAAAAATTGAGAAAATACATTAAAAAAATCTCTTGAACTTGACAGCAAAATTTATTTTGGTATTTTAACCATATAGGCAGCAAAAATTTATTTTGGTATTTTAACCATATAGATGTTTATAAAAGTCATACACATGATATTGTTTTTATTGGTCAATATATAATTAATATTTTATATATTTTTTCTTGATATAATAACTTTTTAAAAAATATGTAAAAGATTTATTTAAAAATATGTGGGTCCCTTTTTATTTTTTTTTAATTTTTTTAACTCTTTATTTTCTCGTATTCCTCAATACACCTATCTTCCTCCATTGACGCCCCACTTGACCTCCATTTTTATCCCCACCTCTGTCCATGTTTTTCACTCCATTATTCCTTTAGTAATACCCAAAATTTAGCATCAACATCATATT
Organism: Solanum aculeatissimum; assembly: GCA_038996855.1. Taxonomy (NCBI): domain Eukaryota; kingdom Viridiplantae; phylum Streptophyta; class Magnoliopsida; order Solanales; family Solanaceae; genus Solanum; species Solanum aculeatissimum. The sequence goes on from JBCEWC010000114.1 coordinate 43,025, forward strand.
ATTAACGTCGATTTCGCTTTATATTATTGACATCAATTTCACAAATTTAAACTTTCTTGAATTTTGAGTGATCCATTTTGACTTTATAATATTAGTGATTCAAAAATTTGGATCTATCAACTTTTTTATATAACATTTATGTTTCATATAAGTTTTGAAGAAAAAATGACTTCTAAAAAAATTCATTCTCCCACAAGGTGGTATTGTAGTTGTTCTTCTCTAAAGTTATTTTTTAAAAAATTAAATGATAAAAAAAAAAGGAGCAGAGAAGGGTGAATATGGTGAAGAAAAAGGAAGAAGAAAGAACTAGGGGTGGGGGCAAGGGCGAGGGTGGGGGAAGAGGAGGAGAAGGGCTGGAAATAGGGAAGAAGAAGGAAGAAGAAAGAAACGAGTAGGCAAGGGCGGGGGTGAGGTGGGGGAAATAAAAATGGGTCCACATTTTAGATTTTTTGAGTTTAGAAAATGTATTTTAAATAATTAATTAGTATAAATTAATTTTAAAAAAGTGTTAGAGTAAAAATTGTGAAAAAATTAACAAAAAGAATAAATGAAATTAATGACGTGGTGCTAACGTGGCTATGTTGTGGCGCTTACATGGCTATGATGTGGCAGGTGAGAGTGGTGTTATAATCTCAAGGTGATATTTAATTCATTTGAAAGTTGTTAGGGGTGGTATTTAAATGACCACATAGTTAAAGTGCTGAACTAAGTTTTGTTGCCAAATTCAACAAAATTTTTATGCGTTTTCTCTTAAAATATTAATCATGGTATTATAAATATATTTATAATATTGTGAAAGTAGGGAGAAAAGTTAAGAATCCTAACTTAGGGATCAAGTCAGTTTTTCCCTTTAAATAAAAAAAAATTTCATTGTAAAAGAACATTTGAATATCCCTCGGTACCTGAATATCTTTCAAGAGGAATAAGAAGTTTTTTCTCTTCTTCTCCCTACTTTACTCTTCGTATTGTTTTATATAATTTTATAACATATTATTAGCATGAGACTCTAATAATTTAAAGAGTGAAGATTAAGTTTGAAGGATAAGGAATTATTTATTTTTCGTCTTTTTAAGATGACTAATCTTATGAAATCTAGATTGATTGTCTTTCATGGTTCGAGCAAGACCTACTCTTCATGGATATTAAATGCTGAAATCTATTTGAATACTATGAGTCATGGAGACACCATTAAGAATAAAAATAAAGCATCAAATATAAAACTTTGCTAAAGCTATGATATTCTTGCATCATCATTTCGATGATATTCTAAAAATTGAATATCTTACAGTTAAGGATCCACTTGTTTTGTGAAAAAATCTAAAAAAAAAGATATGATCACTTGAAGATGATCATACATAAAAAAATACGATATGATTGGATGCATATGAGGTTACAAGAATTTTTATCTATTAATGAGTACAATTCTATTATGTTCAGAATCTTGAATATCTTGGTATCACTACGAATACCTCTGGGCAAACATGTGTTATAGAAAAAAAAGTTCCTTGATTTATTTTCTAATTTGTGTTGAAAAAGAATTAGTGCAATTGAGACACATTTTAATAGCAAATTAAATACTAATTTCATTCTATCATACTTTGACATGATCGCCTGGGATATCATGAATTTAAAATGATCACATAAATTATAGATTATTCAAATTAATATATATTAAAGAACCTATAGATTCATTTAAATGATGAATTTTCTTGTACTCTGAGATCATCATCAACGAAAATTGAGATTGAGTCCCCTGTGTTATTGGAATGTATACACGGGATATTTGTGGACCTATTCACTCATAGTGGATCATTTAGATATTTTATAGTCCTAATATATGCTTCATTTAGATGGTCTGTTTGTAAAATTATTAGCACAAATAATATGTTATGGGCACAATTTTTTTATAATCAGATCAAGTCTATTCACCTTGATAACTGATGTGTTGCTGAAATATAACACTTTTGATGCTTAAAACTTGAAATTTTGTGTGTTCTCAAAGTGATGTTATTAGATTTGATGTGTTTTTATGTTTGTTTTGCAAGATTATAGGGTTGATATGATTTTTGGGCAAAGTGTGCTTAAGTCAGAGATAAATAATATTTTGTGTTCTTGAGTCGTAATTGAAATTTTCATTGAAGAGTTGGATTTCTTGTGCTTAAATTCATTCACGTAAGTGATCAATTATGTTATTCTTTATCATGATTCTTGCATCTACATTAATTACGAGTAGCTAAATCCGCAACTAGGGTTGTGGGAACCATGAAGAACTAACAAGGTAAAACCGGATAGTTCGTCATTCTTGAAAGGTGTGTATAAATGTATTAATTAATTCTCTTCATCTAAAACGCTTTTTAACGGATGACCAACGTTAAAACTCGCCTAGTGTTACTTGTCGGATCAAGGACGTAATGAATAGGAAAAGAAAATAATTAATAGGATTCGATTGATGTTTTCTCTTCTAATCAACCAAACTAGATCAAGGGAAGGTTGTACTGGGACTATAGGTAAGGGTTAGTAATGTCACACCGCAGAGGTGGATCAAACCCTATGATGAAATTTACCTCTATGCTGGATCAAAAGTTTAGGTAAACTTAACTTATCATTCTACATCTACACACCGAAAAAAGATTAGAATTATCTAGTAATACCGAGTTAGGGAATCATGGTGAACACATCACCCTGGTTACCTCTTCTACTGATTTTACACCACTTGCTTTAGTTTAGGTTTCTTTACTCTAAATTGCAACCCTCCCTCCCCCCTTTCGGAAGATAAGTAGGTTAATCACCTCATTTTGCAATTGGATTATTCTGGAGTCTACCTTATTCCTTGTGCGTTCGACCCTAACCTTGGTTAGGTTATTTACTTGACAGGGATCACTTTATCCTTCAAAAAGGAGGTGTAGTTTGGACGACATCAATAACGCTATAGAGTTTTCATCTCAAGTATTTAATGATTATTGCCTATTGATTGAGATTGAATAAATTTAATACTAATGTGAATGTGAAAGCATTCAATAAATTTTATGAATACGAAGATGATGGATCACAACTCATCTCCAAAAGAGGTAGAGTGATCCAGAAGAAATAAATCTAAAATTTACTCTTGAATTAATAAATATGAAATTTGATCATGTAATAATAAGTCAAAAATTTACTAAAATAAAAGACGCATGTCTTGGTAATCTTGGAGTTTACTAGTGTAAATAATTAATATGAATGACTTGACCATCTTGAAGATGATCATACTGAGAAATAATATATTGAAGAACTAGAAGATTCTTCAAGAATTCTTTATATTGCTTGTTCTCATGATAAGTTGATTGGATTAACTAATATTAGGGTTGAATCTCCTAAATTCTGAAAGTATAAAAGATGAATATGGACTAATTCACCTGCATATGATATGATAAATAGATACATCTATAAGATAGTTACATATGCATTTATTGTCAACCTGCAATTTGACATTCACAAAATTGTTTGTGCAAAAAATTTAGTTAAGAACACAAATTTTAGAATATGTAATCAAGACAGTTCATCTCGATAATATAATAAATATACAAGTTGTAGGATATTAAATAACTTGGATAAATAGTCAATCATTGCATATGAAAATAAAGTTTCATGGTTTGGAATATGATTAATGAACATACCATGATGTACAAAGATGAATTTTTCAAAGTAGATTCAGATATGTCACGATCCAAAATCTGGCGTGATGACATTTGTCTTTAACCCATCGAGGCAAGTGTAATGACCCTGAAGGTCATTTTTGACTTTTCTAATAAAATTACTATTTTATTCCTCCCAACAGTTTCTCTGGAGTCATGTTTGAATAATTTTGAAAATTGATTTTTGAAAATCCTGTAAAAACTTGAGTTTTTACTAAAGAAGCGAGTTTTTGAGGCTTAAGTTGTCAAGTTTTGAATATTTGAGTCACTCGGAGATTCGAGTTAATAGCCAAGAAGATATGAAGCTTATATAGCTTTACGGAATAGATTTCGAGCGAGTACAACTCTCGAAATTTATCTTGATGTGAAAGGGTGACTTTAGAACGTCAAGATTTGAGGGTGTGTAGCCAAATGAAGTTTTGGGATGCAAACTTTAAATATCTATGTTCGTGCAACTCTTTACAATTAAATTATTCCCACTTTGCCAGGATCGCTATGGTGGGCCTAACATGAACAAAAATAAAAAAGTCCCAAAAATATTATTTTTACTGCAATATTATTTTGGAGAGCTAAAGAATGACCTAGGGCTATCCCTTTTAGTTTTCTACTCATTCTCACCATAAATGTAAGTTAATTAGTCTTCTATCTTGTAATTTGATTCTTAGAATTTAGAATCCATGATAATCATCCTAGCAGAGGGTTCTTAACTTAAAATTAATGGTGAAAAAAGCTCTAGTTTGATGATAGAATCATGAAGTTGGCCAAAATTAATATTTTGATATAATTTAGATAAATTAGATCATAATTATTGATTTTTTGTATCTGTTAATTATTTTAGATCAAGAACAAGTCAAGAAACTCCAGAAAGTGAAAGCTTAGGTTCTTTAAGAGCATTTAGGCTAGGTCTTGAGATATGTGATGATTTATTTTTCCATCTATGTTATGTGTGCCTATTAACTGCATCATTAGTATTACCTGCATGTATGTGAATATAAAAATAAAGAATGAACCTAATAAAATGACTATTTATGATCAAATTGCATGTAATGAATATGTTACTTGATTGTGCAAGTGTATTCAAATACTACGCCGATACATATTGAAATGGGTACCATACCGATTCATATTGGATTGGGTATCATTCAGGAACATATTGAATAGGGTATCACACTCGTACATATCAAAATAAGTATCATGCCGATAGACTAACTATTAGAACGGGTGTCACACAGGCATACTAACAGCTTGGACATGGATTTCAAGAGAGGACCATCTTGACTATAACATTTAAGATTGATACTATGAAATTATGTGCTGATTATGAAATAGTAACTTGATAATGAATTTTTGTACATGTATGATTTTATTATGTTGTCGTTACTTTCACATATTTCATTTACTTGAATGGTCATAGGATTTAACTAGTACACTTTTGTTGTATATACTGATACTGCACTTGCTCTTTGTTTGTTGAGCACAGGGCATTTTCAAGAGGCTACTGCCAGACTTCAGCTAGGAGATCATTTACTTGTCAAATCTGTCACAATCCAAAATTAAATCATAACTAAAGAGAATAAAGTAAAGTACCAACAACCCTGACATTAAAAATGAAATCTCAAAACTTGGAGTCATGAGTACAAGAACATCTAAAGTAATATGAAATAGTAAATACAACTGTCTAAAATGAAAATACAAATCTGATTGATAATGTCAAATACAAAGTCTGTACTAGAAAGCAATAAAGAAAGTCTTAAAAGATCCATGACGACTCGAAGTCTGAGCCTTACCCCTAGAATCTGGGATAGATGGAAGAAGACTCTGGTAGAATGAGATCAACTACCCTTATGGGGTCCTGTGCTCGATCTCCAGAGAGGAAACAAAGTAGGGGTGAGTACATCAAAATGTACCCAGTAGGTTCAACGGACTGGGTAAGAGAAATCGAACAAGTATGTAATAACTAAGTCTCTACCACCTGCATCACAAGGTTAGTACATAATATATATATATGTAAGTAAGAACAAATACAGATGGTAAATACAACCAATGATGCAGTGCATATGAGATGTATGAATGCAATGGCGTCGTAGGCCATGTATGAGGTGGAATCATGATCGTCGTAGGGTCGATGTACATATCTATCGATCCAAAGTTATCAGATAGAATTCAGAGACATCGCATGCCATGTACTTAAATATCTCAAGGCATCGCAGACCATATGTTCAAATATCTCAAGGCGTCGCAGGCCCAAAACTGAAGTATCTCGAGGCGTCGCAGGCCTCATACTGTAATATCTCAAGTATCATAATGTCTCAAATGGTACAAATGCAATATGAGATGTGTGCATGTCATGCCACAATACAAGTATATATAAGCAATATAACATGATAAATAATATGCATAATATCCATAACATCAAAAAGGCTATGCCAAGTGCATCAACTAGTACCACAATGCCATGAATAAGTCTCATATCATCACTCTATCGTCAATAATCAAAACATCAATGAACCAGACTCTACAAGTCCCAAAATATGCTCAGAAATCTCAACTATATCACAATTATCATCAATTTATCACATAACTCTCCCAAATGGTATCATAAGTCTCATATTATCACAATAATATCCAAAATATCTCAATTCTCAAGATTTCATCTGAATTTATCTATAGGATCGCAATTTACTCAAATTTCGAGATAATAGTATCAAATTTTCATCGAAATCTTATCATATCAACCCATTTATTCAAAAATCAATCTAGATCTTACAATTATCACATGAACATATCCAATAGCTCAAATTCGGTACCAAAAAGGTTAGTCAAACCTACCTCAATGTCGAAATAGCACTCGAACAAGCTTTCAATCAACTCAAGCCTCCAAATGATTATCGAATTGATCAATTGCTATAAAAAATAGATACGACATGTCTAGAGATGAATTTTGATACCCATATTGGCACAAATTATTATTAAGGACAAAATGATCAAAATTAGGACTAAAATTCAAAGTTTTCAAATTTGAAAATTGACTTGACATTATGAATCTATGGGAGAAAAGGAGTTCATGGGTGAAAATCCCACCAAAATTGAGTTCAAATCGAAGGAGAAATCATCAATTAAAGTTTTTAAATCATAGACTAAAAATCTCTAATTTTAAATATCCAAAATCATGAAATTCAAGAAAAAATCAAGATAAAAATCATGAAAATTAATTAAAAAGATTTAAAATATTTGAAAATGGAGTAAAAATGGTGGTTCTCAAATTTAACACTATATAGGTGAAAAATACCTTTCACGAACGCGGGGTGGGGCCCGCGAACGCAGAGGGGAAGGCCACACAATGCTCTGCGAATGCGGAGAAGTCCACTGATTGACCTCCGCAAATATGGAGTCACTGCCGTGAACACAGAGAGTAGACAGGACAAGCCTCCACGAACGTGGAGGCATTAGCGCGAACGCGGAGTGGAAAGGTATTTGCACTAGAAACCAAATATATCAGCCAACCTCAAAACTCGAAATGGACCCTCAAGACTCATCAGAAATCAGAATTACACAAACCAAATATATATCTATACTAGAAATGGTGATTCGAACACAATGGAATAATCAGAATTCGATTTTGAGGTCTCCTCGACACATTTACCCATGCAACTCAAATAAACTAGTTTAAAACTCAAAATACCAAAACTGCCCTAGGAAACTCCAAAAATTATGACGAGACCATTACTACTGTTAGTTTCACCACCCGAAACTACTGGAACTTTTAAAATTCTGATTCAAGCTTCCGAACTCCGAATGTTGATCAAAGTCAAACTTTGGCTCCGAAAATAACTAAAAATGCAACTTTAAGTCTAAAAACTTCATTTTAACTTCAAATTCAGTTCTGTAATGTCTCTTAGACTAGATTCGATGTTCCAGAGATAATGAAATCGACAGATTTCCGATCCAACACTCGAAACTCAAAATGGTACAAAAACTTACTTTTCAACAACTTAAGCTTCCAAAAATACCAAAACTCATATTTTCCACTTTAAAACTCAGGATTTCAGTTCCAACATTACAGATAGTTCAAAATAGGTCCAAAGCAACTTATAAAATAGCAAAACAAGAATATTTTATAGATAAGCTCAAAACTGACCAACCATGTTATTACATCATTCACCAAAATAATGTTCGTCCTTGAACATAAGAAAAGAAAACTACCTGAAACCTCAAAAAGGCTAGGATATCTGGTCTGCATGTCTGACTCCAACTCTCAAGTAGCCTCATCAACAGGACGGTGTCACCACTGAACCTTCACTAAAGGTATATCCTTGGACCTCAACATTTGGACCTGCCTGTCTAATATAGCTACCGACTTCTCCTTATAAGACAAGTCTGAACCCAACTCAACTGAATCATAAGAGATCACATGAGACTCATCTGGAATGTACTGGCAGAGCATGGAAACATGAAACATAGGATGCATTGTTGATAATCTCGATGGTAATGCCAACTCATAGGCAATCTCACTACCTCTCCTCAAAATCTCAAATGGGCCAATGAATCTAGGACTGAGCTTGCTTCTTTTCCTGAACCTCATCACACCTTTCATGGGTGAAACTTTCAGCCATACACTGTACCCAACAAAAAACTAAAGAGGCCTAGTCCTCTGGTCGACATAACTCTTTTGGCAGCTCTGAGTTATCAGTAATCTACCTGAATTAGCTGAACTCGATCCATGGCATCTCTGAGCAAATCAACACCCAACACCTCAGCTGACCCAGAATCAAACCATCCAATGAGCAATCTACACCTCTGACCATACAAAGCCTCAAATTGTGCCATCTGGATGCTGGAATGATAATTGTTATTGTAACCAAACCCCGCCAAAGGCAAGTGCTAATCCCATCGGGCCCTAGAATCTATCATACAACCTTAAAGCATATTTTCCAACACCTGAATAGTGCACTTGGATTGCCCATCATTCTGGAGGTAGAAAGCTAAACTCAAATCCAAACGAGTACCTAAACCACGCTATAAAGCTCGGCAAAAATGGGAGGTGAACACAGATCCTTTGTCTAACACTATAGACATGCACTCCATGTAATATACCAATATTCTAAATATACAATCTAGCCAACTGCTCCACACTATAACTAGTCTTCACCGGTAAGAAGTGAGCCAACTTGGTCAAATTATCAACAACCACCCAAACTGAATTGAACTTACCCAAGGCCATGGACAAACTTGTAACAAAATCCACAGTCACCCGCTCCCATTTCCACTCGGGAATAGGTATTCTCTGCATCGATCCATCGGGCCTTTGGTGCTCATACTCGACTTGTTGAAAAATCAAACACTTTGTCACAAATCAGCTATGTCTCTCCTCATCCCGAACTACTAATAATGCTATTTTAGATCATGGTACAACTTGCCACACCAAGATAGATGGAATATCAAGCACAAGGAGCCTCATCTAATATCAATCTCACCTTATCCTCTACCTTAGGCACACAAACTCCACTATTTATCCTCAAAACACCCTCAAAGTCAATAACAACCGCCTTGGCTTCACCTTTCAACACTTTGTCACAAATCAAGCATAGTCTGACATCCTCAAACTGATGAGCACAAATCTGATCAAGCAATGAAGATCTAGCCTCAACAAAGGCCAAAATATTCTAGAGAGGGGAGATATCCAACCAAACTAGTTGTCTAGCAAGCGACTGAACCTCCAAAGCTAGGGGCCTCTCTTCAACCCTCAAGAATGCCAAACTCCTCATACTGGTAGCCTTCTGGATCAAAGCATCTGCCACTACATTTGCCTTGCCCGGGTGATATAGAATAAAGATATCATATTCCTAAGCAACTCCAACCACCTTCGCTGTCTCATGTTCAGATTAGACTGAGAAACGATGTATTTGAGACTCCAATGTTCAGTGAAGATCTCACAATGTACCCCATAAAGATAATGTCACCACAACTTTAACACAAACACCACCGTAGCCAACTCCAAGTCTTGGGTAGGGTAGTTTCTCTCATGCATCTTCAGCTGTTTAGAAGAATAAGCCATCACTTTCCTCCTCTACAACAATACTCCACCAAAACCCACTCTGGAAGCATCACAATACACCAAAAATGACACTCCCTCTTCGGGCAAAGCAAGAATAGGTCTAAAGTCAATAAATTCTTAAGCTTTTGAAAGCTCGCCTCACACTCCCCCAACCACTGAAATGTCATATCCTTATGAGTAAGTCTAGTCAATGGGGCTGCTATGAAAGAGAATCCCAGAACAAAATACTGCTAATACCCCATCAAACAAAAGGAACTCTGAATCTCAGTCACAGAAGTAGGCCTAGCCCACTCACGAACAGTTTCTACCTTGGCCAAATCTACCATAATACCCTCTTTTGTCACTAGATGCCCAAGGAATTCCACAAACTCGAGCCAGAACTCACACTTTGAGAACTTGGCATATAACTTCTCTTCTCTCAATCTTTGGAGTACAATCCTCAAGTGCTGAATATGGTCGGCCTCACTCTTGGAGTAAACCAAGATATCATCAATAAATACAATCACAAATATATCCAAGTAGGGTTTGAACACTCGGTTCATGAACTCCATAAAAGCAGCCGAGGCATTAGTCAACCTGAATGACATAACCATGAACTTATAATGACCATAATATTGCTTTCCTAGCATACACAAGTATACGTGATCAACCAAGTAATATAGTGACTCTAAAAGAGCTGGGATATCAAACCCAAAGAACTTCAATTAGCTCTTAATTACTAACAAAAGATGACTATGCAATGCGTGTTATTTGAAAAAAATAAATATTAATTATTTCTACTAAAATATTAAAATTAACTATACTAAGATATAATGATTGCTAGGTGATTATCTTTAAGCGTGATTCTAGGATTATAACCATTTCGAAATATACTCAAGCCTCAATTCTTATGATTGCTCATGAGTTTTCTATTTACTGATTCATAGGATTTAATTTACCAAGCAGGGTTGCATACCTCTACCTAGCCTATTCTCATTGACAACATAACTATATCGTTGAGCGGCAATAGACATGATCACTAAGAATGCATTAAATCTACCTTCCTATATCTAAACCAAGCGAGGTGGATAGATAGGTGTCACATATCTTCCATACACGAATCATTCTAGTTTCCTAGAACAAACAAGCTCCTTATACCCTGTGTTCAATCCATTCCAACATCTCCCGAATCTAGAGCAGATAACAAATGTATTTTACGGTTGGCCAGATTATAAAATATAAATTAAATAAATATAGGAGTAATTATGCGAAAACTTATTCATAAAAATCAAAGTCTAGAACATAGTTTATGGCTACAATCCTAGAATATGGGAAATTAATCACTCATTGTTTGTCTCAAACACAATAATAGTCTAAGAAACATTCAAGAATGGATTTAAAAGAGAAAAAGATAAGAGAAGTAACCCTAGATGGAAGTTCTTCATCTCTTCTCCCATTCACAACAATGTCAGATACTAAAAATAATGTCTAAAAACTGTATTTAAACCTAAAATCCCATTTTCTAATTTTCCCATGCATCTTCAAAGTCTGTGACGCGGATGATATACTTCTGAAATACAACACTTTTGATGCTTAAAACTTGGAATTTTGTGTGTTTTCAAAGTGATAATAGTAGATTTGATGTGTTTTTATGCAAGTTTGTTTTCCAAGATTACTGGGTTGACATGCTTTTTGGGTAAAGTATGCTGATATAATAGTTTTTGATGATCCACAAAACCCTTTATGGGTCGTGGAATAGTTCACGGGTCGTAGAAGTGGTTTCGTAGTAATTTCTAGTGAAGGGTGATTTTCTTAATAAAACTCTACAAGTATGCAGATGAGCTATAGAACAATCCATGAGCTGTAGAGTTGAAGTCGTGCCCTGAGGATCAGAAAGTGGAGAAGTGTTGAAAATCCATCAGACGAAACCCTTCACGGGCCATAGAATCCTATACGACCCATAGATGGATCTCATAGAAGATAACTCCAGGTTGCAGTTGAAGTTCAGGAAAGCCTGACATACGAGCCGTGGAATATAGTATGAGTCGTACACTTGCCCGTAGAGTGTGTCGACACAATTTTCCTATTTTAATTTAACTTTGTATTTTAGACATTATAAATAAGTTTTTAGGTTATTATTCATTAAGTTTTCAGAGAGTTCATATTAGTTCATAGTTTTTAGTAGTTTTAGAGAGATAAAAATAACTTTTGTGTTCTTGATTCATATTTTGATTTCTATCGAAGAGTTGGATTTCTTGTTTGTCAATTTCTTCATGTAAGTGTTAAATTATGTTATTCTATATCATGATTCTTGTATTTACACCAATTATGATTAGATAAATCCACAACTAGGATTGTGGGAACCATAAAGAACTAACAAGGTAAAATTGAATAATTTATGATTCTTGGAATATGTGTACGAATGTATTAGTTATTTCTCTTCACTTTAACTGTCTTTTAATGGAAGACCAACGTTAGAACCCTCCTAGTGTTATTTGCCGGATCAAGGAGGTAATAAATGGGAAAAGAGAATAATTAACAAGATTCAATTGAGTTGTTTTCATCTAATCAACCAAACTGGATGAAGGGGAGGTTGTGTTGATAATAGGTAAGGCTTAGTAATGTCACACTATAGAGATGGATCAAATCCCGTAGTGAAATTTACCTTTTTGCTGGATCCAAGGTTTAGGTAAACTTAACTTACCATCCTATATCTACACACTAGAAAAGATCACAATTATCTGATAATACCAAGTTAGAGAATCATGGGAACATATCACCTTAGTTAACTCTTCTACTGGTTATACAACACTCACATTAGCTTAGTTATTTGTTATTTTCAATTAAACCAACCCCCCTCTCTTGCGAGATAAGTAGGTTAATCACCCCACTTTACAATTGAACTATTCTGGAGTCTACCATATTCCCTGCGAGATTCGACCCTAACCTTAGTTAGGTTATTTACTTGACAACGACCGCTTTAACCTTCAGAAAGAGGTGTAGCTTGAGTGACATCAAGTATTTTGGCATTGTTGTTAGGGAATACGACTAAACTTGTTTAGTTCAAGTAATTTGGGGATTACTCCTTATTTCCCTAATTTTACGTTTCTTGTTATTTTTATTTTATTTTAGCGTGCATGTGTAGTGTATGCACAACACTCGGAGCCGAATTAATCCCTTGACTCCATTTGAACTAGAGATCCAAAAGATGGTAAGGAGAATGACCCAGGATAATGCAAAAAATGTTGTTGATGATGTGATGAATGCAACACTCAATCCAAATAATACCAATCCACCTCCATTAAATCCACTACCATAGGGTCCGCAAACTGTAGCAAATCAATGGAATCAATATCGGCTTGACCCTATGGCGATGGATGTCATGAGAGCTATTGCTTACCTCTACTGCCAGATGACATTAAGTTTATCGTATCGAGTGAGTTGCTATAGATGCTGCAGAATTACAGGTTGTTCATGGGCTACCATCAGAGGATCCACATAACCATCTACACAATATTGTGTTCCTCTATAAAAGCATGATGGGAAACCAAAATCTGTCCGTGGATGCTTTTGGGCTCTATGCTTTCCCACCTTCTCTCACAAACAACACAATGTTATGGTTATCCGAGCTCTCATAGAGTTCAATTACCACTTGGGCAGAACTGCAGAGGGCCTTTTTGGAAAGGTTTTTTTCAATCTCAAAGAAGCTAAAGTTGAAAGCACAGATCAACAACATCGAGCAGGTGTCTAGTGATTCACTCAGTACCATGTGAGAGAGATTTACTAAATGCTTGAAGAGTGTTCTATACCACAAAATTGTTGATGAAGCCCTGGTGGAGATCTTATACAGAGCCTTGGATGAAAATTACCAGGTTATTGCTGAACCTATCATAGGAGGCTCATTCATAGATTGTCTATTTTAGGAGGTTGCACAAAGGATATATAGACTGGTCAAGATGAATCGTTCATGGGGGACTAGGGACAAAGCTACTACAAAAAACTCATTCTCAGTCAACACTAGTTCAACGTAGGCAAGATCAAGTCAAGAAATGATGCAAGAGCTTATGCAAATTAATACTAATGTGGAGTTATTGATAAAACATGACCAACAACAAGTAAATGCAATATCCCATCAACCTCCACAACAATCCATGTATGAGGAGCCTTATTATGAGAAGTACACTTGTTTTCTTACAAATCAGATGGCGAGTTTCTGGACCAATGCCCAAGGGTCCAATCAAGACTTTTAGCGCCAAGGTCAAGAAAACCAAGGTCGAAACTTTAGAAGAGATGACGCCTTCAGAGATAACAATAGAGGAGGCTAAAGAAATAGGGGAAAAGATAGAGATGTTGAATGGGAATGTAGAGATAGCTACAAGAATGGTCCATATGTTCTACCACACAATTAAGATTCTGGTGTTGGCGCATCTCGCATTGAGAAGATTTTTGATCGTCTGCTGAAAAAGGCTGATGCTTAAAATGAGACACTAAGGGGGATGAAGTCTGACATCTCCAACATTAGTAAAAAAATTGAGTCTCATTCTATGGCTATCAATAATCTTGAGCAGTAATTTGGTCAGATGTCAATTCAACTGAACTAGCACCGGAAAGGTACTTTGACTAGAAACATAGTTCAAAATCCTAACAATAAGGGTTATTATATGGCAGTTACAACGCGTAGTGAAAAATAGACTATTGACCCTCCAATGCCGGTTGATGATTGTGCTGTCCATGAGGAGATGATTAAGAGTGAACATGCTAGTTGTGGAGATATTCATGCTAAGGATGGGGAAAGTGAAGTAGTGCCAATGCTACAGAAGGTAAAACCCATTCCTAGGCCTCCTTCTCCCTTCCCTAAGAGACTTAAGAAAAAGGAGGAGGAAGTTAAATTCAAGCACTTCCTCTCTATGATGAAACAACTTTCCATCAATATCCCTCTGTTTGAACCATTAGAGAAGATGACCGAGTACGCAAAGTTTTTGAAGGATCTAGTCACAAAGCAGTGTATTGTGAGTCAGGAGCCTCAACATTGCAGTGCAATTTTCATAAGGTCCTTGGTGCAGAAATGAAAAGACCCTAGAGCATTAACCATTCTCTGCACCATAGGTGATGTTGAATTCGCAAGGGCCTTGTGTGACCTTGGTGCCAGCATAAATTTGATGCCCCTTATGATTTTTAAGAAACTTAGCCTGGAAGATCCTACCCCAAAAAACATGAGACTGTTGATGGTTGACCAAAAAATGAAGAAGCTTGTGGGGATACTGTATAACGCCCTCGTCAAAGTTGAACAATTCATATTACTCGTAGACTTTGTGATCCTAGATTGCAAGGTCGACTTCGACGTCCCTATCATCTTGGGAAGGCTTTTCCTAGCCACTGAGCGAGCCCTAGTGGATATGGAATCAGGACAACACAAGTTTAGATTGAATGATGAAGAGATTATCTTCAACATATGTGAGTCAATGAAGAGGACAGATGAGCTCAAGATAGAAGTGTGGACAATTGATGAAGTCTGAATAATTAAAGAGTCCACGTCGTGCTGCGACAATAAATCAAGTGCTTCTTGAGAGGCAATCCAAGTTATTTAATGTAATAGGGTAGTTTGTTTTACTTTTACAAGTGGTAGGTAGTTTTTATTTTCAGCATTTTTGATTGTAACGTATGGAAATTGGACTGGTGAAATATAGGATAATAATGTATATTGTGAATTTTATGCAGGTACAAGATTAAGTCAGCCTTTTTGGGCTGAATAGGCAGCAAAAGATGATTATACGATGGGTTCTACTAGCCGTAGGTCAATGTATGACTCGTACACCAACTCATAGAAAATTCCAGTGAGAAAAACTTATGTGCACTCCAGTCCATGAACCAACTTTATGGCCCGTAGAACAAACTATGGGCCATGAATGGGGCTCATGGAACCTAGGTAAGTTTTCAAGTTTCTGACCAAGTGTCGAGGGGTTCTACCAAACCTTCTTACGAGTCGTAATTCATTATACGATATGTAAAAAGGGTCGTAGGACCTAGCCCTAAACTAGGGTTTCAGGCCTTCTACGAAACTATGATCTATGAGCCGTAGAATACTCTATGGCCTGTAATCGGTGTCTCGTAGGACCACCACTAGTTCTTATGAATCGATCCGGTCAATATATAAAAAAGAGGTCAAGTGAAATTTAACCCCATTCTTCCCAAATATTTTCAAAAATATCCAACCCCTCGTAAATCCCAACCGGTCTGACCAAGCTTCCGATCACCTCCCCTATTTTCGGCTATTTTTCTGGCGAGCATCCACATCTAGGGTTTTCGCCCCTATTTCAAAACCTCTATCAATTTTAACCATGTTTGCATCAATTTTGGTAAGTTCTCGACTTCAGAACCCTAGAATTTTCGAAATGTTTTGTTGATAATAGTTGAAATATGATGGGCATGGTATTTATGATATGATTTGTTCTTGTGTTGGCTTGAATTTTGTAATTATTCATGAAATCAATGTGTTTTCCCTTGTTTGAAAGTGAAATTAGTAGCCGACAAGTGTGTCAGTGGCCGTCTTATGTTTAAATATAGTTATATGACCATAAAATTGAATGAATTTGATTGATATACTTGACATGTGATTGCATGAACATGCTTGTATGGATGACATTGTAAAAATAGAGTCATGCCATTAGGTTAACATGCTAAATCATATTTAATGGGGTTAATTTTGCAAATTTTCTTATGGGGATGGTGTTTACATGACATTATGTTGGGGTGTGTGTGAGTCACTACTTCGATGTTGATAAAATTGTATAAAGGTCGATATAGGACCGTGTGATTAACTTAGAAATCGTGGAGTTTTGAAGTTTCAGTCCACGAGGGTTTTCTATGGCCCATGGACTATTTCACGAGTCGTACTTACCCCTCATATGAAATTCTAAAAACTAAAAATAAATAAATTTTGGGATGTCATTAGACGATACCTTATATGAGTCGTAGATCAATCTACGACTCATAAATAGGTCTCATAGGAGCCTACCTGCTTGAGACCTGATCTGGAGTCTCATTTATAACCTAGTCTACGACTCGTAGTGGCATCGTAGATTATTCCAGTGGCTTAAATTTTGGACACTGCTTCTATGAGAGACTTTTATGGCTCACAACCTAGTCTTTTCTACGGCTCATAAAGGGCCCTCGTAGACCCCTATATGCCCAGTTCTATCATCATTTTATTTTTGACTGCTTGATTCATGGGGATAATCATGTGTGCTAAATATGTACCTTTTAGGTACTATAGCCCCATAGCTGATACATAATGAGATTAGAGCCATGTGGGAGTGGTTGCGTGATAAGCCCACAGACTTTGAGGCCGCTCCTGAGACTAGTGGCTCAGTAGAGGAGCTTGGCTTCTATCCAAATTCGAACGTCGAGCCACGACAGGCACGAGCCACTATCACTATAGGCCCTGGTATAGTGACAGGCCCGCACTGAGTCACAGATGACTTAGTTATTGCAGTAATTAAGGCCCTGTGTCCGCCAGGTCATTTCTAAGGCAGAGAGCCGCATGCAGGCATTCACAGTCGTAGCTATTCAGGACCGATTTAGACCCATGGACACTCACATAGATACATTTGAGAGGCAGGTCTAGTAGAGCCTCAGCACAACAAGGCCCATTGATATGGCGATCGTCTAAATGAAGATTCAACAGCTTCGGGCCCAGATGAGTGTTGCATTGGCACGCCAGTTGACATCCCACCGACAACACCTGTTGAGATAGTGGTAGATTTGTTCGCTCCAGAGGAGACACCACTGCCTTCCCTCGGGAAGAGGCCTCGTATAGATGACCCATATCCTGTGAGATTAGAGGCGGGGCTAACAAAGGAGCAACAACTAGAGCTTTCCAGATTATGATTGATGCAAGATGAGGAGATTAGGCAAGCTCGTGAGCTGGAGAAAGTGAGGGGTTCTGGACCCTCGGGACATGCTCCTACAATTGAGGAGTCTACCAGGGATGTTGAGGGTGGACAACCTCAGATAGAGAGAGGCGCCTAGCGCCTAGGTATGTTTTGTTTGACCCCTATTCTTTATTTTTGATATTCTGTGTGCATTGGGGACAATGCACATCTTTTTCAATAGAGTGTGGCTAGTTATAGGTCTCAGTGAAGTCTGAGTAACCTTGGCCTATAACTATCCAAATGTTTTATTCCAAAGGGTTTTCTTGCCTGTGTTCTTTTTCCCTGTGGATACTTACTTTCTATTGAACTTGCATGTTTAGGATGTTTAGGTAGTATTAGTAGCATACAATACCTATATCTATGACATATGTTTGTTTTTGTTGATAAATGATACCCATAATTTTTTGATTAGTTAGTCTTGATAGACCCCATCCATGTTGATTGTTTGATAGGCATAATTGTGATTAAAAACGTGATCTGCGAGTCTTTGTTGACATGTAAGCAGTTCCATGAGTGAGTGAGCTTAAATTGCATGATTCCTATATTGTGTTTCAATTCAAAACTTGCCCTATTACTCTGACTTAGACAGTAGGTTAGTTGGTTAGGAAAGGATCTTAGACTATTGTTCTTAATAGTCCACTTAGCCTAAATAACCGACCAAATATGTAGTTTATCCCTTGATCACTGTGTTTAAGCCTTGTATAAATTTCCTCCTTTGTAAATACCTAAGTAACCTAACCTTGATGAATAATAAATCCTAAAACTAGCCCTGGTCCTTCCTTGAACATCGTTCACCTCAACTGAGGTAAAAAGCCTAAGTTGAGGGTGGCTACCAAAAGTGGCCCTTGTTTCGAGGAAGGATATGGTGCACCTCAACTCAGGCCAAAGGCCTAAGTTGAGGGTGGCTAGTGTAAGAAAAATCATAAAGTGAGGGAGAAACTAGTGATACAGAAAAAGGGAAGAAAATATTTGAAAAGGGGTGCAAAAAAATGGGAAAAAGTTCCTGATCAGTGTGCTAAAAAGAAAAGAATTTGAAAAATAAAGGCATTGTGCAAAAAATAAGAATAAGGCACCCAAAAAGTCTTACAAAAGGGGAAGAAAAGGGGTAAATGAGAAAAATGATAGGTTGGAAGGGAAAAAGTGTAGAAAATGCAGTGTCAAGGAGGGCTATTAGTCACTATATTCCTAAGATATCACACCAAAGCCCCCTGCGCCTATGTTACAAGCCTAGAAATCCCTAAAGTGATCCTAGTCCAACTAGTTGAAGCTATTAGTCGTACGTATAAAGGGAAACATATGGTATTGGTCACAATATTTGAATATATTCTGTGAGAGTGAGTGGTGTAGTATCGTCCCAAGTGTTGAATTTGAAAAAATCATCCTAAGTGGAAATGAGACTTCTTTTTTTTAGGACACTTGCATTACATTGTTGATATTTGACTAAGTTAGTGACTGGTGCTTATTTATAATCACATAATTGATATAGTTTCACTGGTGGGTATATTGATCTGTATTGGTTTATCTGATAGCTATTTGATTTGTATTTGAAAATGGTGTGGGTATTTGTGCTTGTGTTTGGTAACATCTGTGCCATTAGGTTGAGGTCTGTGTGTTTCTGTACTGCTTATGTAGATTGAGTCCATCGCTTGAGGACAAGCAATAATTTTAAGTTGAGGGTGTTGATGTGCTACTGAAATACAACACTTTTGATGCTTAAAACTTGGAATTCTGTGTGTTCTCAAAGCGATGTTAGTAGATTTGATGTATATTTATGTTTTGTTTCATAGATTACAGGGTTGGCATGGTGTTTAGGCAAAGTATGCTGATATAGCAATTTTTGATGATCCACAGAACCCTTTACGGGTCGTGGAATAGTTCATGGGTCGTAGAAGTGGTTTCATAGCAATTTCCAGTGAAGGGTAATTTTCTGAATAAAGCTCTACGAGTATGCAGACGAGTTGTAGAACAATACATAAGCCGTAGAGTTGAAGTCGTGCCCTGAGGATAAGAAAGTAGAGAAATGCTGAAAAATCTATCAAATGAAACCCTCCGTGGGCCGTACAATCCTATATGGCCCATAGATTGATCTCGTAGAATACAGCTCCAGGTTGCAGTTAAAGTTCACAAAACCCTAACGTATGAGCCATGGAACATAGTACGAGTCATAGACTTTCCCATAGAGTGTGCCGACACAGTTTTCCTATTTTGATTTGACTTTGTATTTTAGACATTATAAATTGGTTTTTAGGTTATTGTTCATTCAGTTTTCAGAGAGTTCATATTAGTTCATAGTTTTTAGTAGTTTTAGAGAGAGAAAAAACTTGTGTGTTCTTGATTCGTATTTTGATTTTTATCGAAGAGTTGGATTTTGTTGTTCATCAATTCCTTCGTGTAAGTGCTAAATTATGTTATTCTATATCTTGAGTCTTGCATTTACACCAAATATGATTAGCTAAATCCACAACTAGGGTTGTGGGAACCATGAAGAACTAACAAGGTAAAATCTGATAATTTGTGATTCTTGGAAGGTGTGTACAAATGTATTAGTTATTTCTCTTCACTTTAACTATCTTTTAATGGAAGACCAACATTAGAACCTGCCTAGTGTTACTTGCCAGATCATGGAGTTAATGAATAGGAAAAAAAATAATTAACAGGATTCGATTGAGTTGTTCTCGTCTAATCAACCAAACTGGATCAAGGGGAGGTTGTACTGGGATAATAGATAAGTCTTAGTAATGTCATATTGCGGAGATGTATCAAATCTCGTAGTGAAATTTACCTCTACGCTGGATCAAAGGTTTAGGTAAACTTAACTTACCGACCTACATCTACACACTGGAAAAGATCACAATTATCTAATAATACAAAGTTAGGGAATCATGGGGAATACATCACCCTCGTTAGCTCTTCTACTGGTTATACAACACTTGCATTAGCTTAGTTATTTGTTATTTTTTATTGCACAAACCCACCCTCTCTTGGGAGATAAGTAGGTTAATCACCCTACTTTACAATTCAACTATTCTGGAGTCTACCATATTCCCTGTGGGATTTGACTCTAACCTTGGTTAGGTTATGTTACTTGATAGTGACCGCTTTAACCTTCAGAAAGAGGTGTAGCTTGAGCGACATCAACGAACTTGTCTTCCCGATGCATATTTTGCAATTCCAACTCATCTAGCCATATTTGACTCTTCTGCTTTCAAGTCCGCGACGTAGACTTTTGTTTCCGAATGTGTTTCACGCCTTTTTGTCTTCCTTTTCAAAACCATCTACCTCTGTCTGCTGATCATACTAGTCCGTGATGCTGACTTCTTCACTTTTCAGTACTGGTTGATTTTTTATGCTTCTTTTTGTGGTTGCATCCTTTCGTATCCTTCGACTACAAACCCAACATGTGTATTTGCTCAAAAACCTAAAAAACACAACCAAAAAGTGATCTCGACCAAGAATTAGAAAGAAAAGACAAAATTACACTAAAAACACCTAAACTCTATTATTTTATCCTCTAACTAGGCTCTGGACATGGGTAAATTTGGCTAATTGGGAGTATAAATACTCCTAAGATCACCACCCTACACTTAGAGCTTTGTTTATCCTCGGGCAAATTAACAGACATGCATGCAACCACCAGGTAGTAATTAAAAGATAAATATTACATATAAGCTTTTATAAACACTCCATGATCTAATTAAACTCTCAAATTACACCACACCTCGAAATCGTAATCTATGATGCACATGAACTCCTGCCGAATTATGCTTTGAATTATTCTAGTCATCAACCCTTCAAAAATCTGGTGCCCTTACCAAAAGAATCACCCATGTACACGCTCACTACAAGAGAACCTGATGAAAGATTTCCCTGGATACAATCACAATTCTCGCTCTCCCAAAAGATATCTCAGGTTGCTTCTAATTTCCATAGGCTTGCCCCTATTATAGGTCTTCACTAGAATAGGAGCTAACTCAGAGGATCACGTAGGACTTTTTATTTGGTTGTAATATAGGCTAAAGGTAGGTGGGTAGTGATTCAAAGGATATGATTTAGTGGCTCGTCTCCCATGCTCTTTAGACTATACTACTTTTACTTTTACGCACTCTTTCCTTAGGGTTTTGCATCAGCTCTCCCTTGCAACTTCCCACTAGAACTAATATCAACACCCTTGCGCTGGTATATCTTCACATTACATATGCATTTATTTAATTTTTTTCACGAGGGACAGACCTAAACCACGATAGGTCCGCGACGTAGACTTGTCACGGACCTTTACTTTTTTGGGTCCCTATTTTTGCAAAATTTTATTTTCCCTTTCTACCAATGCATGTCGTAGGGTTACCTTTTCAAGCTTAATTCCCTTCATCTTTTTCATGTTAAAACGCTTAGGACATTAGGATCAAAAGCACAGTTTAAGAATAAAAAGGGATTAGGTTTCAAATGTGGCTATCAAAAGAACAACACTTAGGATCAACAGGGCTAACCACGGATGAATATGTTATGGTAGGTAAAAACAAAAGGGTCTAAAGTGGGCTACCATAGAAGTTCCTAGAACGTATCCTTCGAATCCTACTCCTACCTAGTTTAGTCCAGATACCGGGCAAGTTCTAGCAATTATTGTAACATGGACACACAATCAATCTCACACTCACGTGGCACACCTTCATCAAAGGATTCATAAAAAAATAACCATCACATCTATTCACAAGAATTCAATATTAAGCATGCATTCATAATATCTAAAATTGAGAACGTGGGCCATTCAAAATTTTCAATTTTTTTCAAAACAAGCCTACCATGTGATATTGTACTTTTAACTACTACGGACACTCTATATGAGACTCACGTTTGACGAATACCCTTAGGATGGTCTTCATCCTTCCATCATAGGGCACCGTCACTCAACTATGACTACTAAAATAAGACATCCAACATGCCAAACATTCATAACACCGGCTAAACATTCAACCATGCAAGACATTCACAATAACTACTAGCATTCACAAAACACAATACAATGCAGTTAATTACAACCCAATATAAATAAAAACATTGTCTAAGCTGATCATCAGAGAAATAAAAAATAAAAACATAGTCTGAACTTTACATGTCCAGAATGAAAATAAAAGAAAGCATAAAAGTAGCAATAACTATCACCCCACACTTAAACAAAGCACTGCCCTCAATGCTTAGCCATACGAAACCTGTGGTTATGGAAGTCGGGTGTTCAGTTCTCTATATCTGCAAAGGAAAGTGCTGAAGCTCAATGCATATTCAGGGGTGGCTCATCCAGCTCTGCATTATCATTCTCTATATCAGATGTCTCCCTAGAATTCTTCGATTCTTTAGGCATATCATCCTCTATAGGCTCAAAGAATCGAGGCCTAATACCCACTAATGCATTAGCATGGTCATTCAAAGGGTATTGGACCTTGACCTGGCAAATCTCAGCCTCAGAAGAAGGTTTGCCACTGATCCTATGGCATAACATCTCCAACACGTACATTTATGCCATGATTATCTCATCCTAATATACCCTCTCCTGTGTGGTCAAGACAGGATCCATAGAGACATATGACCCCTTTATGTTAGTGAAACAATAGGGTTAGGACTTAATCTGAGGAATGTAATCTAGAGGCTCCTTCGACACACTTGTAAAGCTCAGTGATAAGACTGCCAAAAACATACTTGTGGCCTTTATGAACATAGGCCTTTCTCATAGAAGACTTGAATATAGCCCTAATGTTAAGAAAAAATCCAGTCAGGAAAGCATACGCCAAGCAGATCCTATCTCAAGTAATCCCTATAATGTGAAAGCCTAGAAAGACGGAGTGCATGATGATCTTGAACCATACTCGAGCCTCCCAGTTCATGTGGGCAAAGGGGAATGCCTGGTGATGTCCTTTGTAGCCATGGTGGATCCATTTGGATGTGGAGTTGAGGCCCGCTATGGTGTGTTTGATAGCCTGATATGGAGGCCAAATCTGTATCTCAATAAATGGGCCTAATAGGACATCCATGGTTCCGAGAATGCCATTAATCGCCATGGGGATTATGTTTACCTCTACTCCCCCGTACTGTCACACTTGGGACTGCCCTTGAGCTTAAGGTTGGCATAAAACTCTTGGACCAAACTCAAGTTGCATTCTTGGGTGTCCCCAAAAATAAAACCTAAGTGGTACTCCATGCAGCGCTAGTAAATGGCTGAGAAGTCATGGGCCAGGCTATCGACATCCATAGGGACATCTGGGAAGTATTTGGTTTCATTATGGCTTTTGTACCATTTATTTACATGTTGTGCCACTGCTCTAAGCCTATATCGAGGGGTATGGACCCTTGTATATGGGGGGAGGGTGCAAAAGGCACATCAGGGACACCTCTGGTCCTCTTCTGGTTACCAAAAGCCTCATCTCCCCATGCTCTGCTTGCTCTAGGTGCCATTGAGTAATTAAAAATACTACACTTCCAAAATTAGATCCAAACTAAAACATGACCCCTACACTTAAGTTTGACATGACAACGTAACCCCACACTTGGTTCAAATCATGAGGTGCAAAGGGTACTCAGATTTTTCCTAGCTATCTCATAACTGTCATTACCAAGCAAAAATCAAACAACAATTAGCCCATCCAATGCATCTGGGGTGCCAAATATACAACCACCCCACACTTATAACTAACACCACAATCATCTAACAACTTGTCAAACCATACAATGAAAAACAATCAGGTAAAATAACCACCACATAATTCATAACCAACCACCCCTAGGCCACAAATTCCATGGTTAAAAGGTTTGGGCATATACAACAGTATTCAAACAATTTAACTGCCCACAAAATACAAACCAATTCGAAAATAGGCGTAGCACAATGAGTAGGGCAATTCGTCAACAATCAACAAGAAATTAGCCAAAAAATAGTTTAAAATTCAACCTAGGGTTTCCTAAATTCCATCCCTTCCATAAATTCAACCCATTCAGCATGGCTAAGTTCACAATTCTCAACCCCATGGCAAGGATTACATGAATTACAAGTGAAAAACAAGTAATCATGCCAAAACAAGGAAACCTATATCCACAATTCAAAACCCACAAAATTTTGAAGCCCATAGTAAGAAAAAATATACATGTGCTACTTGCACTTTACCTTTTTTTGCAAAAAAATGAAAAATTGGACAAACCTAGAAATGAATTGGTCTGTGACCGGTCCGCGATACGGACTTCTCGCATACTTTTCTGGATAAGAAATTCATTCGGAGTCTAAAAGATTTTATTTTTTTGATCGTCGGCCTTGGAAAAAATTCTTGAACACCCGCATATGCTCTAAAACATGGAAACAAGTCATTCTGGTAAAAACAAATCCAAAAATATCCTACAAATCAATAGAAAATGAAAACAATAAAAATATGCACATAAAGTGGCCAAGTATGCGATGCGGATTGGTCGCAAACTGACATTTTGTGTCAGATGACACTTTTTTTATGGGATTTTATATATTTTTTTCTATATTAAGAATTAAAATACAATAATTTAAAATACCTCACCATAGGTTGCCTCCTATGCAACACCTGATTTACCATCGCGGCTCGACTCAATATCAATTTTTACTCATCATTGGCCAAGTCAATGGCCTTTTCCTCGCGGTCCATGTCAACACCATTGTAGTATTTTACGCTTTGTCTATTCACCAAGAATGAGTGCTTCTTGGCATCATTGCAGAGTTTCACTGTACAATGTGGCATCATGTGCACCACTGTATATGATCCACTCCACTTGGACCTCAATTTACCTAGAAAATATTTCAAATAAGAGTTGAAAAGAAGTACCTTTTCCCTAGGTTGAAAAGTGTGCTTGATGATGTGACAATCATGCAACTTTTTTGTCTTCTTCTTGTAGAGCTTGACATTCTCGTATGCTTGTAGTCGAAACTTATCTAGCTCTTCCAATTTTTCTAAACGCTTGTGCCCTGTAAGATCTGGATCTAGATTGATCTTTTTGATAGCCCAATACGCATGGTGTTCTAGCTCAATAGGGAGATGAAAAGCCTTCCCATATTCCATCCTGCAAGGTGAAGTGTAGATTGAAGTCTTGTATGCTGTTATGTATGCCCACAAAGCCTCATCTAGATTTCGTACCCAATCCTTGTAGCATTGACAGTCTTTTGCAAGTTTTTGCTTAACCTCATAATTAGACACCTCCATTTTTCCACTAGTCTATGGGTGATATGTTGTGGCTACTTTATGTCTGGCTCTATGCTTTGCAAGTAAGTTCTTCACAGTCTAATTGATGAAGTGTACCCCTCCATCACAGATAATAGCTCGTGGAGTTCTAAACCTTTTGAAGATATGCTTCTTCAGGAATTCACTCACCACTTTGGAGTAATTGGTGGGTAAAGTTATGGCTTCAACCCATTTAGACATGTTAAGAATAAAAAAGGATACACAGATAGAGTACAAAATAAACTTCTTTTTATTATATTAAATTAAACAAAATTATTATTAAAACTAATAAAAGAAACCCTCAAATCACTAAATATATATATATATATACCGGGGATGTCTCTTAGTAATGTCTAATAGCTACTCACATGATGTGGAATAGAGTAATTAAAATTTTCTAAGTAAAAAATTAAAGAGCTCAATTTAATAACTTCTATGAATATACACTAGATTGCACAAAAGAGTCATTTTTGGATCAATCCAAAGCCCAAAAAGGTTTTTAAAAGGTTAAAAGGTATGTTGAATGCCTCAAGGCTATGTCATAATATATCTGAACACTTATCCTGGATCGACTTCTAGAGCATAATTATTCTAGTAAATAACTAAAGAAAATAGATGGAAAAGATATAGAAAACTAGAAGAGAAATGAACTAATTATAGAAATATCTCTCTATCTCTAAGGTTCACTAAGTATTTGACTGTTGGTGAGTCTCTTTGTATGTGTTGTTCGGAAAGAGGAGGACTCAATGACTATTCATTATATCTCTCTATCTCTAAGGTTCACTAATTATTTGACTGTTGGCGGGTCTCTTTGTATGTGTTGTTTAGAAAGGGGAGGACTCAATGATTATTCATTTGCCGAAACTAGAAGTGAAAATTTTGGTAGATAGGGATCCCGTAAAAACTCCTCGACACAACCATAAGTATGTATTGGCTGCCAAAAGATGGTGGAAATGGTCCCATGAATTCCCTACCCAGACATCAAATATCTCAACCTTCGGTATGTTATTGAGAGGTATCTCATGCCTCTTGGATATGGATCCTGTCATTTAGCATGCATCACAGTTCTTGATATAATCAATAACATCTTTAAATAGAGTAGGCCAGGTAAAATCGGATTGCAATACCTTGTGGGCAGTCCTCTCTCCTCCATGATGCCCTCCATATGGTGAAACATGGCATCTCTCGAGCACCTGGCGCGTCTGAACCTCTGGTACACATCTCCTCGCCATTTTGTCTAGGCCTTACTTGAAGAGATAAGGCTCATCCCAAATATAGGACTTGGCATCATGAGCCAACCTTTTATTTTGCTGGCTTATGGCCTTAAGTGGGAACACCTCACTCACCAAATAGTCAATGTTTGCATACCATGACAATGCCTCAATACCCAAAGCCAAGAGTTGCTCATCTGGAATCTCCTCCCTGATCTTTCCTTGCTCTCTGATGTGAGTATCATCTTCTAATTTGGACAAGTGATCTGCATTCTGGTTCTCATAACCTTTTATGTCCTTTATCTCGATATCAAGCTCTTGTAATAAGAGAACACACCGAATTAGTATAGGCTTTGCGTCTTTCTTATTGAAGAGGTACCTTAGAGTTGCATGATTAGTAAAGACTATCACCTTGGTACCCATTAAGTAAGAACGGAACTTATCAAAGGCAAACACCAATGCTAACATCTCCTTCTTTGTGACTGTATAGTTTCATTGTGCTGTGTCCAAGGTATTTTTGGCATAGTATATCGAATGGAAGAGCTTATCCTTGCGTTGGTCAAGAACTGCTCCCACTGTTGTATCACTTGAATTATATATTAACTCAAATGGGAGGTCATAATTTGGAGCCATCAAAATAGGTGCTTCTAGTAATCTTTTCTTTAAGGTCTCAAAAGCCTGCAAATAAGGAGCATTAAAGTCAAACTTTACCTCCTTTTCTAGTAGTGCACAAAGGCTTTGAGATCTTGGAGAAGTCTTTGATAAATCACCAATAAGAACCTGTATCCCTAAAAAGTTTCTGACTCCTCTGACTGAAATGGGTGGAGGTAGCTTTTCTATCACCTTTATCTTCGCTCTATCCACCTCCAATCCTTTATTGGACAATTTATGACCCAAGACTATTCCTTCCTTTACCAGGAAATGATACATTTCCCAGTTTAAGACTAGATTCGGCCTTTCTCAATGAGCTAGTTCCTTGTACAAATTCAGTAAGCATGCCTCAAAAGACTCCCCAAACACAGAAAAGTCATCCATAAATATCTCCACAAAGTCCTCCACCATGTCATGAAATATAGCCATCATGTACCTTTTGAATATAGCAAGTGTATCACACAAACCAAAAGGTATGCGCTTGAATGCATATATGCCATAGGGACAGGTGAATTTGGTTTTCTCTTGATCCTTAGGAGAAATAGTGATCTGGTTGTATCTTGAGTATCCATCTAGGAAGCAGTAATACTTCTGTCCCGCTAACCTGTCCAACATCTAATCGATGAATGACTCTGGGTAGTGATCTTTCCTAGTTGTGTCATTCAGTTTCCTATAATCCATGTAAATTCTCCACCCTATAACCTTTCTGGTGAGGATGAGCTCGTTCTTCTCATTTATGATCGCTGTCATCCCACCTTTCTTTGGGATACACTGAACATGGCTCACTCACTAGCTGTTTGAAATAGGAAGATGATCCCAACATCCAGCCACTTGATTATTTCCTTCTTTACTGCCTCTTTCATTAGGAGGTTTAGAATTTTCTGTGGCTAGGCGACCGGTTTTTTATTCACTTCCATGAATATACGGTGCATCCATAGGGCTGGGTTGATTCTACGAAGATCTGACATTTGCCAACCTATGGCCCTCTTGCTCTTTTTTAACACAACAATAACAACATTCACCTGGGCTGCAAACAAGAAAGCATACAAGATTACAGGTAAAGTATTATTATCACCAAGGAAAACATACCTGAGATGGGAGGGAAGTGGCTTCAACTCCAACTAAGGAGCTTCTTGAATGGAGGGCTTGGGTGTGAAACCCAATGCCCTATTTAATGGTTTTGCTATCTTCTTGTACATGGTGATGTTAGGATTGTTCAACATACTCACAATTGCTTTGGTGTCAATGTCATCCTCTAGATTTTTATTAAGTAACACTTTTGCTAAAGAATCCTTGGTCTCAATTTGATTGACTGTAGCCTCTGCATCAAACACTATAATGGCTGCTAAATCCCCATACATGATGGGTAATTCCAATGGTTGGTAGATATCAATGACCTCTCTTTTGTCATGAGCACGCATAGTCAAGCGCCCGACCACAATATCTATCAATTCGCCTCCCATTTCCATGAATGGGCACCTCAGAATAAAAAGAACTTCTGGGTCTGGCTCAAAGTCAAGGAAGACAAAGTCCTTAAGGAATATGAGAGATCCTATTTGGGCCAAGACTTTCTCTATAATCCCGTCCAGTCTAGCCACCGAATGATCTACAAGCTGAAGTAGGATTGTAGTCGACTTAGGGTCTCCAAGACCTAACTTTCTGAACATAGACCTGGCTACAGATCACATAATCCTCTAACATTCGAACAGTTTCTAATAGCCACTTGAACAGTGAAGCTCCCCGATTCCTTCAATATGGTAGGCGACATTGTGTTATTCAGGATCTTAGAAATACACTCTTCAGTGAGTGCCACAGTTTTGTACTCAGCCAACCTGCTCTTTTTGGAAACAATATCCTTCACATGGCATATTATGGGATCCCCTAAAAAACATCAATCAAAGGTAAGTTAATCTGTACTTGTTTCAGGAGCCCAATGAACTTCTAGAAGCACTCATCCTCCTTATTCTTTTTAAACTTTTGAGGAAATGGAGGAGGAGGATTTTGCTTTGGTTTAGTCTCAACACTTGGAGGGCTGGGATTGTCAGCCTTATCTTCTTTCTATATACATGGGTTGTTTAAACTTTTTTGCTTTGGGACCAACTCGACCATGGGCTTACCTGTCACGCCGCAAGACAAGGGCCTAGATATGACACGGTAAATGGGAACCTAAAAAGGATCCCAAAAAGCCTCTTTAAGCATGCATAACATATCCTTGGTTTTGTGGAAGCATGAGGATGTTATAGGGAAGAGGATTTTCATGAATCACATAACATATAAGTCTAAGGGGTGGGTAAGTATGACTCACGCTATAGAGACATTTAGGGACTTCTATCTCATCCATACAACAAACATTCAATACATAAGAGGGAATAAGGGACTAAGGGAAATCTCTAATAGTACATGATTACACTAAGAATCAAGTTCATAACATAAAACGCATGTATAAGCAACACCTCCAAATACGAATGGAATGGGGGCCAAGACATCTCCCAAGCTCACCCTCAAAAAATAGTATCCAAAAATAGAGTAGTCTAATCAAAAGTAGGAAAGTAAATGGATATTATCCCCAAAAGTGGAGGACTCACCAATAGCAATTCTTCAATCAAATCATCTAGCAAAGCGGAGGATGATGATGATGGATGTGAGCTTCAGTTCCTACATGGTTAGATCATGTAGGCAAAAAGTTTGCATTAGTACGTTTGGATGTACTATGTATGCGGGGTGCAGTGCAAAAAGAAACATAAGCTAAAATTTAACAATATGCATATCATAATCAATGGGCATAAGCTCAATATGTCATGAGTGCTCAATGATTTAGTCAAATTATGCATGAGAGTCAACAAGTCATATACCTTATCACACATAGATGGGAAGGGACCATAATCGACATGTAAGACCAAGCGAGCTACTAGGAATTCTAATGTTCACTCCATACTAGACATGGAGTGGTCTACCTTGCCAGGAAAAAGCAAACATTCACCTTATGGGAACACCACCCTTTTCAATTAATTCCTCATAATTACCTTATGGGAACACCACCCTTTTTAGTTAACATATGATAAGAACCTTACAAGAACACCATCCTTTTCAGAATTTAATTTAACATGTACCGTATGGGAACATCACCCTTTTTGGTCATTCATGTAACTTAAGTTGTATAGATCCATTAGCTAATTCATAAACCTATGGTGGTAACATAGTTATGGGACAATGTTCATCTACCAAGGTCCGCTCAGTGCTAGGTATCAATCCCAAGGAATATTCATAATCATACATATTGACATAATATGAAAAACATCATAATATCATAGAATTTCTTTCATAGAGTAGCTCATCAAAACCAAAACTTCATCGTATCAAAGTAGGGCTTTATAAATTTCATAACTCTCACAATCTTTCATATTTCATATCATGCATAATAGCCCTTTCAAAACTCATATCGTTCATAGTTTGTATAATCTTGCCATAAGGCCCTCAACATCTTAGAAGCTTGGTATACAACTTTAATCAAATCATGGTGGATGCATATACATAACTTAAAATCATTCAAATCATGAATAAGTGCATGAGAGGTGCAAAATAGACTCATTTGGTCATTTTTCAAAGAACCCACCAAAACACAGTAAAACTTGATTAGGGTATTGTCAAAACCTTATACAATTCATAACTTTCACATGGTATTTCACTTTAAAATAATGCAATAGGATGAACCATCACAAAATATTCCATATTATTCTCATATGAAAGAGTTCACAAATTATCATGAAATTCCTTAACTTTAAAATACAAAAGGAGAGGGAATGGTTGAACTTAGTGGAGGGAAGGTCCCCACCAATCAAAACCTACATACCTTAGTGATTTAATGGAGGAAAATTGGACTTAGAGTTGAGGAAATCTGAAACCCTAGCTTGCTTCCTTCTTCTTGATACCTTGGAGGACTTGGGAGTGTTGGAGAGGAATTTTTGGGACATTGGGTGTTTGTGAGTAAGTGGAATGAGAGTATTGAAGGTGTATAAGGCAGAAAAGTAAGGTTTTTAGGGCCTAAACAACATAGTTTAACATTAGAATAATAGGAACTGTCAAATTTGCCCCCTTAAAATGCTGTCAGACAGGACCACGAGACTCCATTTATGGGTCGTGGCCCAACTTATGGGTCGTAGGTAAGGGTATCATCTGATGCCATTTCAAACCCTCAGAAACTTTACTCTGAATCATATTCTATGACCTGACTTACGACTCATAAGTTATTTCATCAACCATTTGATGAGTCGTATATCTTACTTCAGAAATCATCATTTTCACCAAGTCTGACCTTTAACCCACGAGCACTAGTTACGACCCGTGGAACTAATTACGACCCATAAGACCCCTCATAATAATTGGAACTTAGAAAATTTCCAAAACTCATTTCTTTCACTCTTCTTGTTTCTCACAGGTGGGGCCTTACAATATTTTCCTCTTTGGAACATTCGTCCCCGAATGTGCTAGAAACAAGCTCTAAAAAATATAATACACACACCATATGCAAAATTCAACATATGTATCGTGAAAATTCTTAAACCATGCTTCAAATAAAATTCATAATGCAAATCTCAAAATCACATAATTATGCATAAATGACATGCAAGGAAACAAGGTTCTTAAATAGGAGAGTCATGGTACCTTAAGCTTGATTAGAGCGGAACAGATAGGGGTATTGGTTTCTCATATCCGCTTCAGCTTATCAAATTACACTTTCGACTTGTTGATTCCTCCAAAGGACTTTAACTGATGCTACATCTTTGTTTCTTAATCACTTGACTTGCCTATCCAATATTTCCACCAGAACTTCCTCATAAGTCAAATTCTACTCAACATTCACCACTTCTAAAGGCATAATGGAATTAGGATCTCTAATACACTTCCTCAACATGGAGACATGGAAAATTGGATGGACCGTGCTCATTTCTATAGGAAACTCTAATTCATAAGCAACTTTACCAACATGCCTCATGATCTGGTATGTCCCTAAATACCTGGGGATTAACTTACCTTTCTTGCCAAAATGAACCACACCTTTTATCGGCAAAACCTTCAAATACACCCAATCATTGACTTAGAATTCAAGGTTTCTCTTTCTTGTATCAGCATAGGACTTTTGCCGACTTTGAGCCGCTTTCAACCTCTCCCTTATCATTCTTACCTTCTCCAAAGCTTTCATCACCAAATTCAGAACCAACAAAGCCATCTCCCCTACTTCAAACTACCCAACCAGGGATCTAAAACGTCTATCATATAAATCTTCAAAGGGAGCCATTTCAATGCTAGAGTGGTAGCTATTGTTATAGGCAAACTCAATGAATGGAAAATGCTCATACCAACTCCCCTTAAACTCCAAGATACAAGCTCTTACCATATCCTCAAGAGTTTGTATGGTCCTTTTGGCTTGGCCATCCATTTTAGGGTGAAAAGCCATGCTAAACTTGACTTTGGTACCAAACCCCTTTGAAAGAACCTCCAAAAGTGCAATGTGAACTAAGCACCTCAATCTGAAATAATGGATGACGGGACCCTATGAAATCTCACCATCTCATGAATATATAACTTGGCATAACCCTCGGCATCATAAGTCATCCTAGCCGTATGAAGTGAGCCAACTTCATTATTCTATCAACAATAACCCAAATGGAATCAAAGTGTTTTCTAGTCTTTGACAACCCAACCACGAAATCCATGTTGGTATCTTCCCAATTCCAAGTAGGAATCTCAATATCTTGGATTAGGCACTCAACCTTTGATGTTTGGCTTTGACTCTTTGGCAATTGTGGCAACGGACTACAAATTTGGCAATATCTCTCTTCATACCAACCCACCAAAATACTTCCCTCAAATCTCTATACATCTTGGTAGCCGTGGGGTGAATGGAGTAAGATGAACTATGAGACTCACTCAAGGTCATGTGTTTCAAGCCATCTACATCGGGCACACACAACCTACCTTGGTACCTAAGCACACCATCTCTCCTTTAGGATACAACCTCCACTTTTCCATCCTTCACTAATGATTTCAATTCCACCAAAGCGAGATAAGGTCTTGCTTGGTATTGACCTCTTCAATCAAGGAAGACTTGAAACCTTCTACTTCCACCACACCACTATTTTTGACTTTAACCAACCTAACTCCCAACCTAGCCAACCAGTGAACTTCTTCTGCTAATTCCTTCTTACCATCATCAACATGAGTCATACACTCCATGGACACCTAACTTAGAGCATCGGCCACAACATTAGCTTTGCCCAGATGATAGTGAAAATTTATATCATAATCCTCAAGAAATTCCAACCACCTCCTTTGTTGTAAATTTATATCCCTTTGGGTGAAGACGTATTGGAGACTCTTATGGTTGGTGAGCACGTCTACATGAACCCTATATAAATAGTGATGCCATATCTTCAAACCTAATACCACAATCGCTAATTCAAGATCATGGCTGGGGTAATTGCGCCTATGCACCTTTAGCTGCCTAGAAGCATAGTCAATGACTTTACCACTTTGCATTAATACACACCCCAAACCAAATCTTGAAGCATCACAATACACCACAACCCCTTCTAAACCTTCTGGTAGAGCC
Organism: Solanum aculeatissimum; assembly: GCA_038996855.1. Classification (NCBI taxonomy): domain Eukaryota; kingdom Viridiplantae; phylum Streptophyta; class Magnoliopsida; order Solanales; family Solanaceae; genus Solanum; species Solanum aculeatissimum. The sequence continues at coordinate 77,355 of JBCEWC010000114.1, forward strand.
AAGATAGGAGCGAATGTATGTTTGTCCTTCAATGTTTGAAAACTCCTCTCACATTCATCGGTCTATACAAATTTAGCCTTCTTTTGTGTCAATTTCGTCAAAGGAGGCAATTGAAGGAAACCCCTAAATGAATCTCCAGTAGTACCCCACCAATCCCAAGAAACTCCTAATATCTGTAGGAGTCAAAGGTCTAGGCTAATTCCTAACTGCCTCTGTCTTATAGGAATCCACTTTAATGCCTTCACCTGACACCATATGACCTAGGAATGCAACTTTCTTCAATCAAAATTCATATTTTTTTTAACTTAGCTAGTAGTCTTTTCTTCCTCAACGTTTGCAACACGAGCCTCAAATGTTTCATATGCTCTATTTCACTCTAGTAATAGATCAAAATATCATAAATAGATACATAAATACCACCACAAACATGTCAAGGTAGGGTTTAAAGACCCTACTCATAAGGTCCATAAATATCGCCAAAGCATTAGTTAGGCCGAAGGATATCACCACAAACTCAAAATACCCATATCTCATTTGGAAGGTTGTTTTGGGAATATCACACTCCCTCACCTTCAATGGATGATACCCAGACCAAAGGTCAATCTTTGAGAAGTGACTAACGCATTGACATTGATAAAATAGGTCATATATCCTCGGCAAGGGATACTTGTTCTTTATGGTGATCTTATTGAGTTATCAATAGTCAATGCACATTCTAAGCAATCCATCTGTCTTCCTTACAAACAACACCGGTGCACCCCAAGGTGACTTTCTAGGCCTTATGAAACATTTTTCCAATAAATCTTTCAATTGGTCTTTTAACTTCTTCAACTCTGCCAGGGCCATACGATGGGGAGGAATGGAAATGGGAGTGTGGAGGAAGAGATCTATACTGCAATCTATTTCCTTTTTGGGAGGAATACTGGGAAGCTCATCGGGGAAAACATCAAGAAACTCACTAACCACTAGAACTGACTCAATAGAAGGGGATTTAGACTCAACATCTCTAACACTTATAAGATGATAAATGCAACCCTTGGAAATCAACCTATGAGCCTTAAGACATGAGATGATTTTACCCTTGACCACTGAGTCACGACTTTTCCACACCAGGGCGGGTTCATTAGGGAATTGGAACTTAACCTTGTGGGTTCTACAATCTATGGAAGCATGGTATGTATGTAAATAATCCATCCCAAGAATAATGTCAAAGTATACCATGTCTAGTTCAACAAAATCACAAGGAAAGACTTTATGCAATATAGACATGGGATAACCCATATAAACTCTTTTAGCAACAATGGACTCACCAATGGGGGTAGACACCTCAAAAGGTTTAAATAATAATTTAGGACATATATGGAGCCTATTAGCAACGAAAGGAGTAATGAAAGAGAGAGTGACACCTGGATCCAATAAAACGTACACATCAAAATCATAAACCTTTAACCTATTGGTAACACCGTCGGGCGCCTCATCAACCCCTTGTCTTCCGTGAAGAGTATAAAAAAATGTTGTGAAGTGGAACACCTCCTTGTTGGCCACCTTGTTCCCTTTGATCACCGTGGGCACCTTGTTCTTGATGACCACCATCTTTCCCCTTATTCAGACAATCCATAATCTTGTGGCTCATCTTGCCGCACCCGAAGCAAGTACCCATATCTCTATAACATCTACCACCACGATTCTTGTCATACCTTGGGATAATTTGACCACCATTTCTATCTTAAGCTCTAGGATTGGGAACCCTATCATTAACAAATCTTTTGCCTTGGGAATTGGAGGACCCTTAGCCTTAGAACTTGTGGCCTTATTGAAAACAACCACCTTTGGTGCCTTGGAAACCTCAATCAAGTCGAGCCCTCTTAGACTCCGTCATCCTTCTCTTCCTAAGCTTCTTCCTCTCTAGTTGTTCAACGTATGTCATGAGCTGGGATATGTCTATGTCCCCAATAAGCATCAAGGCATGACACTCCTCATTGATCAAATTAGACACACTCGAAATAAATTTGTGCATTTTTTATCTAGTATCGATGACCAAGTGCGGAGCATGCTTTGAGATGTCATTGAATTTAAGGGACCACTCCCTCACACTCATCGAACCTTCCTTAAAGTTCATAAACTCCTTCATCTTTGCTTCTTTCATCTTAATTGGAAAGAAACGATCAAGAAAAGCAACTTTGAACTCTTCCAAAGGTATGGGCTCATCTTCCGGTCTCTCTGCCTTCCATTGATTATACCAAGTTTGAGCAAGACCTTTAAGTTGGTCGGCCACTAATTCTGTTGTTTCTTCAAAACTTAGCCCCATAATGGCAAAAACTTTATATACTTCATCAAGGAATTCTTAGGTATCCTTGTCACGACCCGGATAGGGAGCCTAGATGTGACATGGCAAAAGAGGATCCGAAGACCCTCGATCAAGCCATCATAGCATCACTACACTCATCATCGATTCGGAAATGCGGGAGCTTAACACATAGCACATAAGTTCTAGGGATTTGGGGACTTGCGACTCAAGCTATAGGGACAATACGGGAAGGGGATAAACATACTTGTACATAGCACATAGTCATCCATCATACTCAATATTCTAGCCATTATCATAACATGGAAACATGATCATAAATCAAGTGAAATAGCATCACATTACATAGTCAAATATCCAACATACAAGTCAAACGTACAAGAGTATAGGTTTGTCCAACAATGCCTCTACATGGATGAGTGGGGCCTCGACAAGCTTGAGGCTCACCCTCAAGTCAAAAGAAAGTAAATACATGAAAATAAAGAGGTAGATAGACGGTGGCTATTGCCCTTGATCATGAGGGCTCACCACTAGCAACTTCTTCAACAAGATATCAAACGTCGTCCAGAAGAATGTAATAATCACCCTGGTCCCCTACATGGTTAGAACATGTAGAAAAGAATATGGGTTAGCATAATTAAGCACTACGTATGCGGACATGCAATGCATATGACAAGTATAGTGTGACCCAAAAATATGTCAAGGGGACAAGTGATACGAAAGGAATGCACGTAGCCAAAGAGTAATATAACAATATGCTATGCCATGATGCA